>CAEFZX010011703.1:0-61955 GCA_903066825.1 Alfaro cultratus | reverse complement strand
TATATACTTCTAAAAATACTTTCTATTTATAATTTTAATTTATGATTCAGATGTTTATAGAAATGTCTAAGTCCATGCTGGAAGCTTTGCATCTTTTTTTTAAATGTTGAGCTCTTTACTCGCACATTCATCTGTTGGCCACAAGGGGGCGCAAGAGAAAAGTTGTTAGATTCAGCAGATGTGAAATCAGTTTCTGTGGTAAGAAGAAGAAAAACTAAAAAGAGAAAATCCTAAAAGCATTGATGATTTGAGTCCATTAACAACAAATTATAACCAATAATCAATTTTAGAGATATTTCCTGTAGGATCAGCATGTTGTAAATGCTGTAAGAAAGAATGCAAATATTTTGATTCTGCATTTACACATAAATGATGGTAGAGGCAGGAACATGCTGTGGGGCTTTTTAAATGCTACTGATCCTGCCGATTTGCACATGCCGAAAGGTAAATAGAAAGTTTAATCTTGAACAACTGACTGATTATTTATTCTCCAGGGACACACCCACCCTGAGAGGATTCTCATTGAGATATGGAGGCTCCCCCTCCACCATTTCTATGGCCATGATCCCCAGAGACCAAATGTCCACTTTGGGTCCGTAAGCCTTCCTGGTCACCACCTCTGGAGCCATCCAGTATGGCGTTCCCACCATGGTGCTGCGCTTGCTCTGCTCCGGGGTGATCTGAGCGCAGAAGCCAAAGTCGGCTGCAGAAACGCAAAACGTGAGTTGACGTCCACGGATTTATGACAGGGATGTCTGAATGTGCTCGACATAAATGAGTTTTTCAGTCTGCTGCGGATGAATAGATCCTTCCTTACTGAGTTTGACTGATCCGTCCATCCCGAGAAGTACGTTGTCGCTCTTGATGTCTCTGTGGATGACCTGGTTGGCATGAAGAAACTCCAAAGCCTGAAGGACCTAAACAGAGAAAAAGTGAGGAAATGAAGCGAGTTGCCAAATGTACAACGCTTACAAATGCAGTGCCTTGCAAAAGTACCAACACCTCTTGAATTTCCCCATATTTTGTGATGTTACAACCAGAACATTCAGTGTTCTTGGGTACTTCTTGGGTACTTTTCTAACAATTCTGCATATCTACTAGTGAAAAATGGAAAAACTCACTCATATGGAATGGATGGTGTCTGCAAACATCAATATTCAATTCTTGCCACATAATCTTAATTGCATTTATCCGTGGACTTTGACTGGACCATTCTAACATGAATAAATCGATCCAAACCATTGCCCTCAGGCAGTTTTAGTGTTGGCTATCCCTGGCATTTTTCAGGGAGGCCAAAAGATTGATTTCCTCTTCTCAGCCCACAGCACTTTCTTCCACATGCTTGTTTTCTCCCTTAATTGTCTTGTGGCTAATAATACGTCAACTGGAGTAAGAGGGGTTAAATTCAAATGAACACCACACTTTTCAGGCTTGTATTAAAAAACAAAAAACAAAGATTAAAACCATGAATCACAAAAAAATCACAATAGGTCACATTGAGGTTTGTGGTTGTGGCATGAAAAAAATGTGTGTATGAGTACTTTTGCAGAGCAGCATCTCTCAAAAACAATCAGGAAAATGCAGTACAGGAGTAATACTTCCCAGTTAAAAATGTCTGACTGAGCCTGTTTTCTGCCATCTAAATTATGCAGCACCACCGTTTTGACAAGTTTCATGCAGGTTCTCTCATCGGTGTGAGTCGAGCTTTACCTCTCTGCAGACGGCAGCGATCTGAGCCTCATCCATGCACGTCTCCGTCACAACATCAGTTAGAGAGCCGCCGGCCAGATACTCCATCACCACGAAAAGCTCGTCCCCAACCAGGAAACTGCACAGAAAGTCAAAGCAAAGCTTGGTGCTGCGAACTGTGCGCTCTATGTTCACTTCTACTGTATAGAAAGTGTTACCTGTCTACGAAGTTGACAATGTTGGGGTTCTTCAGCTCTTTCATGACCAGGATTTCATTGATGATAAGCTCTTTCTTTGGCTGCTTCTGCAGGTTGATCTGCTTGATGGCCACCTGCAAATCAAAGTGTTTAGTAAACGTTAGTAGATTAGCATTCTGACTCTGACTTAAGATCAGACAATTGCTTATCTTAAGATCACAGGTTGCCTCAATGTTTTTTACTGAGTTGCTTCTTGAAAAAGTCAAATACAGAATCAGAAGTGGAGGAGAAAATCAAGGAAGTCTTTGTTTGGGCAGAGATAAGACACGACAAGCTAACCTCTTGTCCTGTGGCAACGTCTATGGCTGTGTAAACTGTACCAGAGGCCCTGAAAGAAAAAGAAATCAAAATGTAAATCAAAAGTCTTCAGTTGTTTTTGTCCCATTTGGCAAGTACAGATCCACTCATTAAAGGCACCAATCCTGTCAATTTTGACCTTTTCATTTGAACTATATTTTCAAGGAGGTCAGACTATCCAACTGTAATTAATTAAGTTAAGTGTAGGTGCACAAGTTTGAATTTATTGTGGACTACCTTTTAATCAAATAAGTACATACACTCCCAGTAAAACTGGGATAAATGTACATTGGGAAGCTGCAGGAAAACTACACAATTTTTGTTGCCATCAATATCTTCTAGTGTGACTCTAGAGGTGTGTTTGAAGAAAAGTTAAATTGCTTGGTTTACTGTCACAGTCCTGGGTTAGTCTGCTTTTTCCACTCCCAGCAGGAGTTGATGTGTGTTTTCAACTATTATCCTGCTGCAACTCTCACTTCTGGTAACGTTTCAACCATCCAGCTGTTAATTCAAGAAAAAACTAACTTCTTCTTATTGTGACCAAATAGTCCAATCTTTGTCACGTCTCATTACAAATTGTTGGCGTGAGCAGCTGTGAATTTTGAGTAGGAGATCATAAAGGACCTTCTCCGTCTGCATTAAAGTCGCTCTACTGTTTTAGCAATCTCAAGTTCATAATAGGCTTGAGTCGTCATTCTTATGTTGATTTTTAACAAAAAATTAAATTCTAGTCTTTATATCCTGGAATAAGAGCAGCTCAAATGCATTGCTAAAAAGCAAAAAATAACATATTTATGAATTAGATGAGTTTATGTAAATCTCTTTCTGAAACTGTGTAACTTCCTCTTTGGTAGACATCTTCTTTCAAAGTTTTGAAATTTTTTTGTGTGTTTTCAGCTTAAATCCTGACTCACCCCTGGCCGATCTTTTCGTAGCGAGTATATTTCTTTTTAGGGTCTCCGACACTGACAATACTTCCTAAAATGTCACAAAGACAAAAATTATATTAAGTAGGCAGAAACAAATACAGATGTGTTTTTTTAAGTGTGTGTTAAACTTACTTAGCTTTTCCATTATTTCTTCATCAGTCATCTTGCCTCCCTTCGCTTTCTGTCGGTCAGCCGCCTTGGGACTTTCTGGTTCTTGGACCGGCTTCGTGTAAATCTTTTAAAAAAGCAAGCAGGAAAAAGTAGATTTACGTTGTTTTAAAGAAACTGTGAATTGTAAGACCAAGTTCTAGTTATTTCAGGTTGATAATCATAAAAGTAGGATCATCTATAACCAAACCATGCTCACAGATTTTGTGTGCCCTGGCCGTGGTGCCACGACCGGAGGCGGTGTATCATTGTCGTCATCGTCATCATCGCCGTCTCTGGCTGACGGAGAAGTAGCCGTACCTTTCTTGCCCGGCTGCAACAGTAACAAAACACAAACAAAACAAAATGAAGCTCAGGGATTGCTTAGAGAAAAGAAGATAAATTACTTTGTGAAAATTCTGACTACTTACCAACTGAGAATCTTTATCTAAAGGAGAAAAAAGGGGGAAAAGAAAAGCTTAAAGAATGCTACAAAACTAGTCTAAGTTGTTTGCTACAAAGATGGGAAACTGACCTGAAGCAGAAACACTCAGGTATTTCTGTTTTCCGCTGGTGGAGTCGTAGAACTTGAGAACGTCGAGGACGGCCTGTGGGTTCTGTTTCTGCTCCGATGGACTGATGTTGGAGTTCTGAAGGAGCCGGGCCCACTGCTCCGGCATTCCCTGCACACACAAACATGGAGGTAAAGCGTTTACTGATCTGCATCTCCTCTTTAAAGATAAAAACACATCGTAACACAGAGTTAAAACAGCCCACGACTCAGAATCATAAGTGATCAGTTACATAAAATGATACTTTATGAGGCCGATTTAACTTTAAGTTTTTAAAGTTTAAGAATAAATCATAAAGCTTAGATTTAAATCAGGCCGGTCACAATTCTAGCAGGAAATTCAAAGGACTCTCCATGAGAAGTTGCCAAAAATAGATCAAGTTCTCTGTAATCTTGACTCCATCTCCCACTATAGATGCACTTTAAACCTTTAAAGTTGCTCAAATATAAAATATGCTACTAATATGCTCTTTTAAGATAAAAACCACAGTGAAACCAAAATTAAAATATGATGAGCCTCTGCGTCTCATCTTTGATCAAAATCAAAATGATAACATAGTCAGTTCAGTTTATTTATATAGCATCAACTTACAACAAATATCATCTCGAAGCAAAGAAAAAAGCTATATATAATGTTATATTCACTACAATAATCAATATGTTTAATTATGTTACAGTAGTAGTAATAATTGTTGCTTTTCTGTTTTAAATATATAATTTTAGTAATTTTTGTTTTAAATTTTGTCGCCTTTTTTCTCAAGGCTTTTACACCAAAAGAATTTCATACCAGCCTATGCCAGTTGCAGACATGAATAAGTTTAGATGAGTTGAACCACTTTGTGATTTATGAAACAAACGCATATCTGACATAGCTATATGACATGTTCTCTAGTCTTTCCCATTTTAAAAAGTGGCTAAGAGAAATGGGCCTTTGTGCCACAACAGAAAGTTGTGGATTACTTATTAAAATGTTCTGGACATTTTGATCAAATTTTTAAAAAAGTAAAGCAAAATGTTTCATTTTAAAAAAAAGTAGTAATAGTATTTTTTATATAATTATACACATATCTCTCTCTCTATTTTTTTTTTTTTAAGGTTCCTGTAAAGCTGACTGGCCACAAATTTTCAAATGCAATGGCTTCCAGGCGAAACTGCAGCTGCAGTTAACGTTTACACGGAAATTAATGACAATATCTGCAACACACAAGGCTGATTTTAAGAGATCAGATGTTGAGTGGGTGCATGGAAACTGTTAAATCACTGAAAATAAAAGTAATCTAACTTTAACTTGCATTTATGTAGCCATCTTAGGTTAGAAAAAAGGAAGAAGAGGAGCTAAAAAAAACTAATTATTCATTAGTTTTATTTATATAAAGGAACTATACTTTAAAAAATAGACATTAAACCTTATAATCAGAGTGAGACAGAAGTGTGAGGATAAGCATTAGACAGAACCAGTACCACAACTGAGTTGCAGTCTGAGTTGATACTAAAGGAGAACATGAGCATTTAAATGAGATTAAATGCAGATAATGTCACATTGAAATCTAAAATATATCACAGAACAAGAAACCAAACAGTTCCTATTTTAAGGCTTTTGTTTCCTGCATCCACATATAAATTATAGATGAAGCTTTCACAAGACTGCAGAATCACCATGGTAACACGGGTCAGAGAGGAGTTAGTTACACACTTCAGTGGATGGTTTTGCTCAAAGGATTACTTCTTATCTGAAAATAATTTTATCCTTCCATATCAATGATCATTTATGCTCTGCAAATAGTAAATATCCTGTAGCTGCTAGCTCAGGATAATGGAGAGTTAACATGTGCTTAATCTAAACTTCAAAATGTATTTTTACCTAAATTCTGGGTTAAGATTTTACTGTAATAGTTACGCTTTTACAAGGAGAGACTGTACTAAAATGTCAATGATATTTTTACCGTATTGACTTCCCCATTAACTTACAAACAAATAGGCTGTACTAACCAGCCGTCTTCTGAAGGTGTTGGTAGCAGCGGATTTGATGAAAGGATACCAGAAAAGGGGATGTTAATCCCAAAGCAAGCCACACTTTTTAGGTTTTAATTTGTGAAAAGTTTTGACAGATTCGCTACACATTTTTCCTCGGCCTCCTTTCGTGTTTAATCTGTTAGTTTTGATTGCTGCTCATGAGCTTTAAGTTTATGTATTATTCTAAATATAAAGTAGTGCCAAAGGCAGCAACAGGAACCCACTTCACCAAAATGGCTCTTCACTAACACTTCAAAAATCCCCCACAAATGTGCTATTTGATGAACTTCTTATCGCCTGAAGGTGTGTTAACAAAGACACTCTACACTCACATTGAGGAAAAATGCCAGTCATTTTTGTGTGAAACATCCAGAGTTTTCCTGTGAGAAAGCGAGGGGTGAATCTTTTGTTCATCCCTAGATAAGAGTGCGGTTAAATTGTGTCAATAAGCTTCCCTCGTTTTAATTTTGTCACACAAAACTGTCTTTTTTCCTTTCTTTCAAAGAGAAAGTTTGCATAGATTCCTAATAAAAACACACTGAAGTTTGTGGTTGTAATTCAGCAAATTGAGAAACAGTTCAAGGAGCGTGAATACATTTGCATGTTGCTGTAAGGAACCATAAAACACTCACAGTGAATTCACCAGTGACAGAATCAAAACCAACATGGATGGTGTGTTCAAAGTCTGACGGGGAAGAGATTTCAGGCCTGTCTTTGTCCTTATCCTTCTTCTTAGATCCTGCAGGGATAAGGTCAAAGGTCATTCTTCACCCCCTCTTCTACCTTTTAACTAACTGTCACACAAAGGTGTTTATGCATGGAGATATGCTTAATGTGTGTGTCTTCTCCAACTTTCTCACCTTTATCAAACATGGAGATGATTTTGTTCCTGGACTTCTTCTCCTCCGGGGCAGACGGCAGCGGCCGAGAGTTGTGATTGGCCGACTGGGGGTCCTTGGCTCCTCCTCCTTGGCTACTCATCCTGACAGGGGGGGCTGGGGGTTTGTCCTCACACACTCCGCTGTCACACATCTACACCTACGTTCAACCTGCAGCATCAGAAAGAGAAGCAACAAATGTAGGATCCAAGCAACAGGTTCACTCAACGTAAAAAAAAGAAATAAAAAAAAAAAACCCAGAGCTCACAGCTTCCTGTTTTTCGGTCATGTTTCACAATGCTAAGCCAAATGTTGCACACCAGCCCCGCTGCTACAGAAAGACAGCTGCAAACCAGTAAAAACAGATAGAAAGCAAAGGCAAGAACTTACAGAGATTTAGCTTGTCCATCCATGCTGTAACTGGAGGTAAAAGCTGGTATGAAAGGAGCAGAGTGTGAGCAGGAAGCAACACTGAGTGAATAAAGTAGCGTGCCGAGTCTCGTTCGAAGTCGCAAATGAATGAGGAAGGAAAGAAGGCAGGCGAGAGAAAGAAAGAGCAAGCGAGACAGAGAGAGAGAGGAGTGTGTATAGATGAGTGGCAGACAGTGAAGTGGTGTGAACGCTTATGTAAATAAAGCGTTCACATCAGAGTAAACTTTGCCTACAAGCATGGTTCAATGGGATTCTCACAATATAACATCTAGTAAAATGACCACAGCTTTGTTCAATTTAAAGCTAAATGTACAGCACGATTTTATTACTCTTATTTGAAAAAAAAAGAAAACAATTTAACCAAATGCTGAAATGTTAATGAATACAGTTAGATTAACAAATTAATAGCATTGATTTACTTTTTCGAAAACATAAAATAAGCACCAGCGAAAGTCAGTTGTAGTGAAGTTTAGTTTTTATGTAATACCAGACAAGCAGCAGTCATTTAGTTATCACACTACAACTATCCTTTAGAAACATTTTCAAACAGGCCAATATGTCTTTAAATAGTGGTTGACAGTGCAGCAACAGGTGTGGGAGGGTGATTCCAGCACCACTACATTTTCAATAACAAAGATTAGAAGATTTTTTAAAACTAATGTTCTTGAATTTTCTATCTATTAAGTGTTGACGTTTTTTGATCTGGTCATTCACAGCTTTCATTTACGGACAGCAGCAACCAACTGGCTGCTGCTGCTAAAAAAGCTGCACTCACACCTTCCTCCAAAGTGTCATGTTTAATAGAAACCCACAAGCTATCAGTATCGCTTTATTCAGGTGAGGAAGAGGCCGGGGCTTTTTTCATTCATATTTGATTTTTCTTAAGACTGGCTCAGTTGTTTCTGCTTTAAGATGTTCTCTATGTGGGTGGATTGGTTTTCAGCCACTCTGGTTTCCAAAACACATGTACGTCAATTGGACAATCTTAACTGCGTGTGAGTAAGTTTCAACAAAGTTGTGTGTCTCTGTGTTCCCAGAGTCCTTATATAGCAACCTGTTGAGAGCTTACTTCACATACCACTAATTGACTGCTGCAGACAGGTAGACGCTACGTACTGGGGAACAGGCTTGCAAAAATATTAAAGGGACAGTATTATGTGTTTTCCAGCCACATAGAACAATTTTATAGCGCGATCAAGTAACTATGTTGCCTTCAGTTATTATGAAAATGTTGTATATATCAAATATGATTTAAAAGAAGCGATTTAACGCCATGAAATTGGGCCTCTGTCTCTTTAAGAAACTCTGCCTTAAGGAAGTCATCACAGCATCGCTCCTCTATTAACCCTTTAACATTTTTACCAGCGTTTCATTGAGAAGTAGTTCGTATGATGTGCTCAGCAGATGTGCACTTCCACCAGGTGTTTGCTAATTGTTGCTGGCTAGTCTGAGGGAGCTGAGAGGGGAGTGGCAGGGTAGGGCTGCTCTGTGAGGCGGAAGCTCGGAAACTTGGAAATTGCAGCTCCAAAAAGGAGCTGCGTCTTGAAGAGGGCACTTGGAGAACGCAGGCGCATTTAATCTCCCATGGCAACCGAGAGCACATGCATGAAGGAAGCAAAGAAACACTCCAGGTATGTTTTAATGAGGAAATAACATTATAACATGATGTAAACCTTAAAAAAAGGTTGTTGTTTTTTTACCTAATATGGCCCCTTTAAAGCTTCTGCAGTGCAGAATTTTTCCAAGTATCCTTCCAAAAACTAAAAGGCAAATTTGGGACGGATTTTTATCCCATGTGCAAACTAAAACGTTCACCGTTGGTGATGAATAGTCTTTTCATCAATGCAACCCTTTGGTCAATGTTTAGTTCATTTATCTTTTGCTTTTGTTCAGATGATTGAGTGGCCACAATGCACTTTAGCTGACAAGAGTTAAATCTAATTAAAATTTTTGTAGTGATTTTCCAAGCAATTTTACATTTACCAACACTGATAAAATGGACATAGTAAGAGTATGAGTGTAAAAGTCATTTGGGAGCCATGACTGACTTCCCTCTGCTACCCTAATATGGTAAAAACTGAGATTGCAGGCAGTCTGATCCACTCGTACAGACGCACGCACTAAAAAAAACCCATCAACCTCAAAAGCACCTCATCCAGTCTTGCAGAGCAAGCGGTTCAATCAAGTGTGAGCTACAAGCTGCGCTCCGGGTGACATCACAGACAGGAAACAGGAAGCAAACAAAGGTTTCCTCACTTCCTGCGTCTGACCGCCAATGACAGAGCTCGCAGAGGAACAAAAGTGTGACAAACGTTGCTCGGGTGGGTATGACCTCTTCTCTACACACAAACCCTCCTCCTGCAGGTTCTTTGCACACCTGACCCACTTCAGATGCTACATCCGAAACTAAACTCTACCACTCTAAGTGTCTGAATCCAGACTCAGTTCTTTACAACAATAAACAGCATGCACACACATGGAACAACTTGGGGAAATAATTCACAAGCTGAAAAAAACTTTAGAAATAATTTCTGTTCATAAATACATTGCTTTCTTCTTTGAGACATTTCAGAACCAGTTGGCTGAACTCGTGTCCTGGTCCTGGTCTTTATCCTGAGCAGCAAGACAAAATAAGTCTTTTCCATTATAGATCATCCAAACCCACCACAAAACTCTTGCAGAAAATGTCTCACTCAGATTGCTCCGTTTAAACACCATAGTCTAAGTCGTCAAGCACTCACCTTGCAGCCTCCTCTCTGTCCTACAGAGGATACAGCAAATAACGAATGAAGCGCTGTGTCCCAACTGAATGTGCGCACTTCTTTCCTCAACACTCGGATACTTACTTCGCTCTCTTGCTTCCACTCTTCCTCTCTTTTTCACCCCAATCAGGGCAGGTCTTTGCAGGCTGCCTCATTCCTCAGCTTACTTACACGGGGCAAGCACCTTCTTGTCCAGACAAGATAAATTATACCCAGTCGAGAGACCTAACGTGAGCCTCCAGCGGCCGTACATGTGCGTGGGGCGCTGATTGTTGGATGCAGGCGGTCAGGTTGGGACATGTTATTCCTAAGTCGGAATTTCATGGCTGCAGGGCTGCGCCGATGTTTGGAGGAGGGTGTGTTCACGCTTCACCTTACCAAAACACACACCACACTGTAGTCTCATGCATGTCTGTCCTTCACAGAAACAGCTAGAAACACACATTCCTCAAGTCAAGTGAGGCTTCATAACGAGAAGCTGAAGATTTTTCTATAGCTTCCAGGTAGGGTCGGAGAGTTAAGTGGCAAGATTTTTATTAGGATGGACAGGTGCCGACTCAAGCAGCGCGAGGTTTTATGACTGTTTTAATACCACTTCATCATGTCAGCAGTTGCTCACAGAAAATTTAGGTTTAACGTTCTCTTTTTTTTTAAAAAAAAATATGATTTGCTTTTATCAAAAAAGGAGACATATTTCTGCTTTCAGCAAACGGTCCAGCCCATGATACTCTTACAAAGTGCTCACACTTTTCTCTATTTCCTCTAAACTTGTTGCAGCATTTCAATTCTTGCTATCAACCTGCTTTGTTCATAGTATTGGCTTATTTTTATGATTAGTCTTTGTGTTTTGCTATCATTTTTTCAATTGATTTTCATGCTTATTGTTAATACATTTCTGCAGCCTTTTTTTTACAATCTATTTGCTTTGGTTTCATCCTGTAATCCTAGTGTTAAGTTTTCTTGCAATACTTGATCATTTTTGCAAGTGTTAGTCAGACTTTGCTTGTCTGTTTTAAAAACACATGTCACCAATTGAACTATCAAGTGTGACCTTTAAAAAAAGAGGCTGATCTGAGAGACTTCCTGATCTTGAGTGTTGCTAAGCCGTCTTGGACAAAAATATAAAAAACTGAGAGATTGTGGTAAATTTGTTTTTGAAAGTTGATGAAATTATTTCTGGTATTATGTCTGTTAGCCTAGTTGTGGAAAACTAGAAACAATGCATGTGATGATCAGCCATGTAAGAAATACTTTTAACCTTTCAAAACCTATTCACATTGCGCATCATCTATCTTCTAACAAGAGCGTAGGTGAGAGTTTGACTCAAGGGTTTGCGATTGCTAATGTTTTGGGGCATTTAAATATAAAATATTTTAAATCTTTGGTTCTGCATGTTGAGTAAATACACATTAATAAATGTTAGTGATGGGAAAAATGGAGCAGGGGATAAGCAGGCAAATTGGTACTGTGTCTACGGTGATGCAGTCGGTGTACCAGAACCGACTGAATCAGAGGAAGATGATGGATATACGGACGTTAAAAAAAGGGGTCACACGTAACAGTGTCCCATCATGTATTATGACTATTGTAAGACTTCAACCAAACAAACCGAAAGTCATAGTATTTACATTTTTACAAAAATAACATTTGGAAAACTAACCTGGTGATATTATCAACTTAGTGTTTAAAATAGAAGTTGATAAAAGACATTCATACAATAAACTAACATCGGTGATGTGCCTTGTGCCAATTGAGTAAAAATTTCAGCTCCACTCATGTTAACATTTTTTTTAAAACTCTGACATTTGCACATCCAAGGCTTTTGATTGTTTCATCTATACTCTCAATTCTTGATAGCCAGTAAAACCTTCGCCTCCATTCTCCATCTGTCCTCAGTTTACAGAAGCTCTTTTCAAGCATGTGCCTCACAATCAGTTACATCCCTCTGCCCTTTCATAATTTCTGTTCCCTATTTTCCACCCTCTCTGTGCATCAAGAGTACTTTCTATTCCCCGTGGCTGGCAGCCGTCAAGGGAAGCCCACTTCCTCATCCTGGAACTCCCCCGAGCCCCAGAGAGTCACAGGATCCAGGTCGACCAACCAGAGAGCTGCAAACGCAGCCGCCAAGCTGTTTACAGGAAGTGGACAACAAGCCTTTTGTGTTCGACTTCTATAAAAGGATATTCAGAGGAGGACTTCCTGAAAGGAGTCCTGGAGCTGACACACTGTTCACTTCTACCCTCTCTAATTAACAAGCACAGAACCATCTCATCCCCATGGCCAGATATGAGAACACACGGTGCGGTGTAGGGTTCACGTGAACTTTGTCAATGCTTTTCACCGCACTGCTCTGGTTACAAGTGAAGCAAAAACTCAGAGTGCAGCTGCATACCTTATCCTGTTATTCAAACAGCTGCCTCATCCCTCTGTCAATATTTTGAGGGCTGAAGATTATAAATCTGACAATCAGGGAGTGTGAACCAGGTAGAAACGTGACCTCAGGACACACAGTCAAGGTGTGTACGCTATTTTGATTTGTTGAGAAGATAATTGATTGGGGATAAAAGCCTAAAAGGAGAAATCACAGGTACAAAATTTATTTACTCTGTTGGTCCCACCTAGTTCCAGTTTCTTTTTAAGATCAGAGGCATGACTGGAATGAAATCACACATGATGAACATTTTACTATTATTTCAATAGAGAGATGAACAACTTATGCCTGTTATTCTTCAAAAAAATATAGTAAACTTCAATTCTATTTACTTCAGGTTGGATCTTTTTGAGTAATTACACTGTTCAATTATTACATTGTCCAAGTGTAGCATTGTTACTCTTCTGGTATAGTCCAAGAGTAGCACAGTCACTGTCAGTGTAGCAAGTGTATGACATTTACGTGTTACATGGTACTACACTTGGAAAGCCAAATTATCTTCGCATTGCAAAATAAAGAGTAACTTTTTGGGTTGTTTTAATTAAAATTGTGTACAATTACTGATGTCAGACTCACACTGCCACCCCTGGACGCTCTGCTGAGTTTTAGTTCGTTTTGTTTTATATGTATGGAATAAATACTTTCATATTAGAAAGCAAAAATACTCTCTCTGTAGTGTTGCAGAAACAACAAATGACAAGAGGGGGGACAGGTTTTACATACCCGCACCAGTCGGCCTCAGAAGTAGGCATTCAATTCACTCCGTATCTCCGTCCAGTCCCACCCTAGTTTTAGTTTAAATAAAGTTCAATTGTGAAGCTGAAACACTGAAATAAAATATTCTGACATGAGCAAAGCAAAAACAAAAAAATAATACCGTCTTCTGACACACAGCTCCTGAGTTGTGTGTGTTTTGCTGGGAGATCCCAGCTGAGGTTTATTTCCCCCCCTTTCTGTTGTTCAGCCTGGGGAGGAACCGGGCTGAGAGGAAGCGAAACCGCGCAGGCGCACACTGGCGACTCGTTATCTCGCGGCTTCCGTAGCACTCGAAATTTTGTTCGCGGGAACAACAACGGAAGAAGATGTTTGATTTTCAGAATAAAACAGATTTTGACGGTAACACGACTTCACGTATAAATATCACATCATCGAAATGTAAATATGCTTTAAATGTTTAGCTTGACAGCAATTTTGAAGTGCTTTAAATATAAAGTGTATTTTTTTTTATTTTCTGAAACTAAATTGGTCATTTTTATGTAAATAAGTCTACTGATTTGTTAATACATAATAGAAAAAATCCAATTTATTTCTATTCACACATGCTGTCTATATTAAACAACGTGCTCTCTATGAACTGTAATCAATGCTGCCACATACTTGGACTTCATTCTGAAATATTCATACAGTCTCTGCCTGATCGATAACAAAACAAGTAATAATCTCCCCTGTTCTGATTATTTGTAGTTAGAACCACAGTTTGGATCAGCTGAAGAATCAACCGAACTCTCGACTACAGAGTAAGTGTTTATTTTGAAAGTCTACACCGGAAGTACTACTTTACAACACGCAGTTTATACTGTAAGTGGATTACAACTCAACCATCAACAGCGCAGTTATTCTGGGTTTTGAAAACTCGGCGAGGGAACTGAAAGTATGAATAAAACGCGCTGAAATTGCTGCTAAAATTGCAACATTAATGCAGCGCTTAAATGAAGCGTTTTGTTCGATATTGTCTTGCTAATGGTTCTAGCTGAAGTGTGACGAAGTTGTAATTGTTGAGACAGAGTGGCTGACTGAATTACTAGGCTGAGTTTAAAGTCGTGACTTTATCAGCTCTGTCCTCGTTCAGGTACATTTTAAATGCGTTTTGTTCTCTTCTATGTGCAGCAGGCATGTTTTCCCGCTGGTGGAAGTTTGCAGGAGACAGATTCACCGATGTGGACCTCTTCTCAGACGGCTCTGAATCCGCTGCAGAGACTCTGTCCCAGGCCATCAGAGCTGCTGCCTCCCAGGAGCCGGATGCAGACGGCAGCGTGTTGTTTGGCCAGCTGCGGGGCACCGTGGTCGGGCTCAGATATTACACTGGTGTGGTGAGCATCGCTTCTTTAATCATTACATCTTTGTTGCTCCTTCATGACATCTTTTGCATGGATGTTATCAGCGATATCAGAAAAGGGCAGAATGATTCTAGTGGAGGAATATAAAATTAAAATAATATTGGGCCCTTATCTGACCCTTGTGGAGCCCCACAGATTGAAGGAGTTTTGCAAATATGACTGCTTCCTGTGTCTGTTGCTGCAGGGGCATTTTAATCGGTAATTGACCACATTATTTAGTTGGAATGTTGTCAAAATTTCCAAGAAGTTGTTTGTTAAATCAAAATTTGATTTGAAATAACATTAAAAACCTTTTTCAAATATTCCCAGGATTATGCATTTAGCTAAAAAAGTAAAAAAGAAGAAGAAAGTTACAGCATTTTGAAAACCTGAAGTTGTGGTGCCAGTGCATGGCTGCAATCCAGTAGATGGCTACCAACGGCCATGTGAATGTGTGTGTATGACTGAAGCACTTTGGGGTTCTCTGAACTAGATAAAAGTATTAAAGAAGTGTAGGCCATTTACCATCCATATTTCTCATTAAAAATATGATTAACCTTTGTGTTAAAAAAAAGTCTGGATCAGATCTCCGCAGGGACGGCACTCACGAAGAGAAAGAAAAATCATTTTCCTGAACAAATGAATTAATGCTTTGCTCCCTGCATAGGTGAACCGAGGGGAGATGGTGGGTTTGGTACGGGAGCCTCATAATCCATACGACAAGAACGCGGTGATGGTCACTAACGTGTTAGGCAGACAGGTGGGACACATCAGAAAGGAGCTGGCTGCAGCCATGGCGCATGTTATGGACAACAACTTGGCTAAAGTAGAGGGGTGAGTTGTGATTGGCAGAATAATTTTAGCCAAAGACGGTCAGTGGGTTTAAGCTGAATGTGCATGTGGTTGTTAGGGTGGTTTACTCAGGGACCAACAACAGCTTCTCCATGCCGGTCACGCTGTCGTTCTTGGGGAGCGAGGAGAACAGGGACGCTGTGGTGAAGCACATGGCGAGTCGAGGGTTCAAACTGGACGCGGACGGAGGCGGAGCCACAGGTACGCGCTCTCCTCTCGGATCTCATCTCCTGAATTCTGACTTCTGGTGATCGTCATTGACCCGACTGCTTACAATTTCAGGCGCAAAGGGGAGATCTTTTAGCAGCCCGGGTTCCTCGTTTTCCTTCAAGAAAGGCGTGACCATCCCACTGTCTGCAGAGGAGGTGTTTTTATATTGTTTTAAGTGTGGTGAATGCAATTTCTGCAAGCTAATAATATATCTGGCTTGTTGGATGACCTTTCATTGCCCTTACTGCCCATTTTGGATGTGCATTTTAACTCTTTACAGTGGTATATGTTTGATAATGAAGGAAATGAGCCAAGGAAATCCCTGTTAATCATAGCTGATATCACCATGGCAACTTTCAGCAATAGTAGCGTTTCGTATTTCTCTTTGTCTTCCAGTTGAAGAATGCCTTTGATAACTTATTCGAGGGTTTGATGCAGAGCAAAGATGGGGAGAAAGAAGCAGCTGAGGTGAGTTGTGTTGTTGAAAGCTGGCCTGCACTATTACATAAAATGGAGGATTATTGTTATATTCAGCAAAATCTGCTTAACTTTATGAATGTTATATTCCTTGACTTTTTTTTTTTTTTTTTTTTTTTTGAAGTTTTAATAATTTTTCCTCTCTGCATGATTTATATTTCATTAACATCTACAATATCTTGCAAAGGTATCTTGCACTGTTCGACCGGCCCAGATTTCTTTAGCTTTTGGTAACTGGCAGATACTTGCATGTGAAACCTAAATCTCAGGACACTTTATTTGTATTTTAAGTTCTTCTGTTGAACTTAAATGTTATAGTTTTGAAAAAATCAAAAGACAGTGGTGCTGTTTATTTTTGGTAAGAGGCTCAAAACAGGCATGTAATCTGTCTGCAAGTTTTGTTTGTTTGCAATATGTGCAGTTAATACAAATTTAGATTGATTGGAGTGTTATAGTGACAGCCGTAATACTCTACTTGTGAAAGTAAATCCGTCAGGCTTCTCCAACTATTCTGAGTGCAACGCTGCTGCAAAGGACTAGTTTAAAAAAAAAAAAAAGAGGTACTGTAAGTTCATCTGTGGACATATGGCTGGCTGTGTGTGTCTGCAGTCTGTGGCCACGCTGCTGCTGCCTCACCAGAAGCAGGCGCTGTCCTGGATGTGCGCTCGGGAAAATAAAGACGTGCTGCCGCCGTTCTGGGAGAAGCGAGGTGACCTGTACTACAACAGCCTCACGTGTTTCTCCGCCAAAGAAATACCAGAGAGAGTTCGGGGGGGAATACTGGCTGATGACATGGGGCTGGTGAGTGATGAGCCCCAAAGCACGTATGCTTAATTTAATCACCGTTCTAGGTGATTATTGTGTTCTGTTTCAGGGTAAAACGCTAACAACCATCGCTCTGATCCTTACCAACTTCCACAAAGGGAAGCCCTTGCCTGTGGAGAGATGTGTAAGCTGCCATGTTGTATCACCACCTCACTTTATTCTGTAGGACAGGTAAAGTCAGTGATTGTAACAGGTTTGCCTTTGTGTGTGCAGGATGGGCCATTTTCACCTACCAAAGCTAAGAATAAGTCTCTGGAAGGCTTTAAACTTCAAGGTACTAGAAGGCTATTGGTCAGCTCTTTTACAACTAGAGATAAATAAAAAAAATAGAATGATACAGTTGTTTTTATTTCAGGGAGCAGCAGTGAAGTTAATTCAGCAGGAGAAAGTTCCCACTGCTCCGCCATGTAAGCATGCTTTTGCATTTGTTTTATTAATTTCTGTTTCACTTTGTAGTTTCAGCTTTTTCATCCGAACTCACCAGTGTGTAATTATTCAGCTTCTGCTAACTTAGACTAAATTTTTTGAATGTGGTTCAGTCCAAAGGAGGACAAGATCGATGCAGCATCTTCTACCATGGTGCTGGTAGAAGATGAACCTCAGAAAAGTAAGAACCAATTTACAATCTGGCCATTTTTCATCTAACTATCTTTATTCAACTTTTCTATTTGTTTTGTTTTCTGACATGCAGGCACCAGCAAAGAGAAGCACAAACCCACTAAGCGCAAAGGTGCAAGCTCCCTTAAATTTGCTGTCCTCATCTAACAGCGGCAAGGGCAGATGTTGAGAAACTCTACAAGTCGATGAATGTGGCATTACTCAGGAGTATTCCTGTTATCTAAAACATTTATTACTGTTTACACAGAGGGTCCGGTGTTACTTGAAGATCTGGACTTTGCTGCTGCCTTGAGTTGCGCGACGTCGGAAACCACGCCAAAGAAGAAGAAAACAACACTTACACAACACAAACACAAACTTAAACAGAGTGAGTTCAACCCATGATGGTGGTTTCTGCCTCCTCTCAACCCTGTGCTTGGATTCAGTCAAAAGAAAAAGTGAAATTTGTTATCAACGCCGGCCATTTTGTATATGCAGGTGTGGAGATGTCCGTCTCTGAAAGCACAGATGACTTATCAGCGAAGGCAACTCTCATCATCTGTCCTCTCTCTGTGCTCAGCAACTGGCTGGTAAGAACACACAACTTTCTATTTTCTTTTTTCTTTAGATTTTTTCTTTTCACGCGTCATTTTAATGAGATTTCACGCAACAGACCCATGCAGATTAGTGCATAGTGATGAGGTTGAAGTAAAAGAATCATTGTTTCCACCCAAAAAAAATCTAAAAATTGTGCTGTGCATTTGTATTCAGCCTCTTTTGCTTTGACACCCTTAAAGAAAATCCAGTTCAATCATAGAAGTCACCTGTTCTGCCAATCCATTGATTTGGATGTTTTGCGTTTTGTACCTTGTTTTATTTCTCTGTGCAGGACCAGTTCGAGCAGCACCTCCGGTCCAATGTGAAGCTCAACATCTATCTGTACTACGGTTCTGAGCGCAACAGGAGCAAGACCTTCCTGTCCTCTCAGGATGTGGTGATCACCACCTACAACGTCCTCTCGACCGACTTTGGGGTGAGTTGGGATGGATCGATGTGAAGCATCAAAAATCCACAAAGAAAGGAAGAAGATGATTATTAAAGAACTTCAAGTCTCAGAACTAAGGTTCAAGCGTAGGTTTTGATTGGTTAATAGCAAACATTATGTGTTTCCTTTCAGAATAAGAGTCCTTTACATGGGATCAAATGGCTGAGGGTGGTTCTGGACGAAGGGCACATCATCAGAAACCCAAACGCACAGATGAGCAAAGCCGTGCTCGAGCTGAAAGCTCAGCGACGTTGGATTCTTTCAGGTACAGTGACGCCCAGATACAGTCTGAAATAAGAAAGAAATGCTCAATATTTTTGCTATGATTGAAGGTTTTGTAACACACCATGTTCTTTCTTTTTTTTTTTTTCAGGCACTCCCATCCAGAACAGCGTGAAGGACTTGTGGATGCTGCTTGCCTTCTTGCGGCTGAAGCCCTTCGATGTGAGGGAGTGGTGGAACCGGGTCATCCAGAGGCCGGTCATACAAGGGGACAGAGCCGGCCTGCAGTGAGTGCCCACGTCAAAGCGCACCGACGCACTTCTGCACAAAATACACTAGAGGGAGCAGTTTAATCAGACAGATTCAGTGCAAGTGGAAATATTTTTGTAGCTTTTTCAGTTGTGATGCAGCAGTTTGTTGATTCTTGTTACGCAGGGTTCCTTCGTGTCTTAAAAAGGAGATGTGGTTTAAAAAGTTTTTGGGTGTGGACTTGCGTGGAAGATGACACAAGCTTTCCATACCAAGTTTTCCATATGGTATGGAAAAACATTTGTATTATCAGGCAGTTTTTTTTGTATCTCACTGTCTGCATGATAAATACCAGAATTTTGCAATGATTTTTTTTTTTTTTTTAGATACAAATATAAGTGATATTTATGTCCACCAATCAGTCGGTCTGTTTGTCCTTTCATCTGTCCATCCTTCTGAATATTCTGCAAGTTTTCTATTTAAATCTCACTGTCACAAATAGACTAGCTCTGAAATTTGAGATTGTAAAATATGTAGAAACCTTGACTGCCATTTATTTCTCCTAAAATTATCCTACTTCTAAAGTTTGACTAAGTATTTCTCATTGTACCATCTTTACTCTGGGATGTGAAGGTGTTGATTATGTGTTGTAGGAACCTCCAGAACCTGGTGAAGTGCATCACATTGAGGCGGACCAAGAACAGCGAGGTAAACGGACTCCGCCTGGTGTCGCTGCCCAAGAAGACGGTTTACGTGGAGCAGGTGGAGCTCAGCCCGCAGGAGAGGGAGGAGTACGAGCTGGCCCGCAACGAGGGAAGACGCACCATCGGCAGGTAATGACTCGGATGTGGAGCTGCGATTTCAAAATAGCAGAAAAGTTAGCAGGGAGTAGCATCTCATATAATATTTAGCTGGGTATTAAAGTTGATTTGTAGCGTTCAATCTACATCGCCTGTTATGTATTGGTATGTGTGTTTGCATTTTGCAGATATGTAGCCGAAGGGTCTGTGTTGAGGAATTACGCCGACGTTCTCGCCATCTTGATGCGGCTGAGACAATACTGCTGCCACCCTGATCTGATCGGGAAAATAGCCGCAGATTTAGGTAAGCTCTCTGGTCTGTGTCCGTGATGTCACTCAGAGGTCAAAAGGTTTCTAAAAACGCTCTGGTTTGGGATTTTTGTTTTTTTTCCCCACCATGCAGCCACAGCAGACACTCCGGCGGAGCTGCGGCAGCGGCTGATGGAGAAAATGCGGCTGGTGTTGGCCAGCGGATCGGACGAGGAATGCTCCGTGTGTCTGGACTCCATCCGAATGCCCGTCATCACTCACTGCGCCCACGTATACTGCCGGCCGTGCATCGCACAAGTCATCAGCAGTGAGCAGGTCCTCAGCGTCAAGTGGTGGGGGAGGAGGGCTGCCACTACATACCAAATGTTTACTCACATTTTTTTCTTTTTGTCTTGCTTGGCGGGATTTCAAAACAGACGGCCCGATGTCCTCTCTGTCGAAGCGAAATCAAGACCAGTGAGCTGGTGGAGTTTCCTCCAGAGGAGATGGAAGATGAGAAAAGCGTGAACTCTGACAGGTGGAGGACAAGCTCAAAGGTAAGAGCGATACATTGAGGCTGAAATTCAGCTGAAGGAGAGATTTTGACTCTGGATTCTAGTTTTTGTTAAAGTTTTATGTTTTATAGTGAACAAAATTGATATGGAAACATTTTTGTAATTATCTTATATGAATTAATTTCATTTTGATCTTTAAAATACCCAAATTTCCACACAACTTTATATTTCAGTCCATTCTATTATATTTTTTTATATTGAATGATGAATGTTTTGATCAAGTGAGTCGCTTTTTTTACCAAATACTTTTTTTACTCTTTCTTGAGTAATTTTTTAGACGGCTGCTTTTTACTTTTACTTAAAAATATGTTGAAGTGGTGCTACTCTTGCTTGAGCATCAGCCTTTAATGGAATTTGACAGATTAAAATAAACCTATAAAAACAATACTTTCGTCGTCTCTCCTGGGTAAATGTAGACGAGTGTATTTTTATATTAAACACTGTTTCAAATACATTTACATCAGATAAGCAGATATTGACAGTTTCTGAAAAGTCGACGCGTTTCCTCCTTCATGTTTGCAGGTTCAGGCGCTGATGGGAAACCTGCTCCGGCTGCGGTCTGAGGACGTCAACATCAAGTGTCTGGTCGTCTCTCAGTTCACGCGCTTCCTCACCGTCCTTCAGACGCCGCTCAGGTAAACGCAGAGCACCAGTCGCTCAGTTTATCACCAAAGCAGGCTGTTCATTCGTTCTTCCTCTTCGCCAGAGAACACGGTTTTAGCTTCGTGCGTCTGGACGGCACGATGAGCCAGAAGAAGAGAACTCAGATCATCCAGGAGTTTCAGAGCTCTGCGGCGGACAGCCCCAAAGTCATGCTTCTGTCGCTGAAAGCCGGAGGGGTGGGACTGAACCTGACCGCAGCGTCTCGTGTTTTCCTCATGGATCCTGTGAGAGCACACCTCTGCAGCAGACACATGGATTCAGACCTAGAAACGCCTCGTGCTTTTTGATTTCAGTAAATCATTCTGAGAAAAGAAACAAAGAAAGAGTTACAAAAGGCTGTAAGACACAACTACTGGTCATAGGACTGCAGTGTGACTTGTTTATCTAATAAATAAATGAAGTGAGGGTGATTTCGATCAGCATGGCTGGAGATTACCAAGTTTGGTAAACTAAAAGGGAATCATGCAGATCCAAACAGGAATCCAATCATACAAGGATTTTTTTTCTTTCTTTTAATCTGCTGTTTTTGCCCCCTTCAGGCCTGGAACCCGGCTACTGAAGAGCAGTGTATCGATCGCTGCCACCGTTTAGGCCAGGAGAGAAATGTTGTCGTCACCAAGGTCAGAACGCCGTCAATGAATGGATGTTTGCGCAGCAGCATCACTGTGTTTTTCACTGAAACCCCATTGAGTCACTGCCTCAACGGCTTTTCCTTCGTTTAATTCTTGCTGCATGTGAATACGTAGTTTATTTAGCTAATTAGCGCGTCTGCTCCTGCAGTTCATTGTGAAGGATTCAGTGGAGGAGAACATGGTGAAGATCCAGAAGAGGAAGCAGGACTTGGTAGAAAAGGCTTTTGGCTCAACCAATACGGACAGGAAAACGTCTCGGATCGATGACATCAGAGCTCTGTTGGAGGTGTAGGCGTCCGGCGACCAATGGAGGGTGCCGATACTCATTTCTTCTGCTTTACTTGTTTACATTTAACTTGTCCAGGTAAAGAGCATTTGATTTGATTTGCATAAAACTGCAGTAAAAACAAAAGAGCTCAAGTTCATACCTTGTTTTACTAAAAGAGATAAAAATGCATTTCTATTGTATGAGCTTTATGCTTGAGTTGATTTAACAAATTTCACCAGTTGTCGCAGTGATTGGATGCAATCCAACTTTGCAATACAACATTCAATTTCTTGCCGCATAGCTTTCAGAAAATAAAATTGGGAAAAAGAAAAAAAAAAATTTATTTGTACTGGTAGTCCTTCAAATTACATTTTTGGTTGTCAATATTTAGCTGCACCCTTCCAAGAGAAACTTTAAAAAAAAAAATAAAAAAAAAAAAAAAATAAAAAAAAATCGGACTTCAGCCAACCTGCTGTACCAACCAAGCCTCTACCACCCCACATTTTACAAATAGACAGAGTTTGTAAGAAATTTAGAAAGCTGGGGGGGAAAGAAATAATCACATTTAATTTGCCATTTTTAGAACTAGAAGGTGTCATGATATAACTTTTACTTCCGATACAGATATTGCAGGTTTGAGTATCAGCCGATACGATATCAGCATAAATCACATAGAGTATATTCACCTTCCTAAAATAAAAGCCTAAGTTTTTTTTTTTGTTTGTTTTTTTGTTTTTGCCAAAAGTTATTTTTTTTAACCTAAATAACTTTTTAGCAAAAAAAAATAAAATAAATTACTTGGGTTATTATTTTAGGACAGTGACAATGTTACGTGTGGAATGTTAGAAAAGTCTTGAACAGATAATAGTCAACAATAGGTATGACAACAACTGGCCATTCATTATTAATCAGTGGGTATGTGTGCGGGTCACAAGCGCTGCTGGATAGAAATGCCGGAGTTCAGATTTTACATGCAGGCCAATATAATCAGATACTCCTTTTTTTGGATGATAATCAGACCAATTTCCGATATCAGTATCGGAATAACATACCCATTTACAATTAATAGCCATCTTAACATTATTAACAAAGGTTATGTGAATATTAACACCATAATTTATTACAGATATAAAGAAACTTCTTAAATTTCTTAAGCACGAAGAATAAAAACAGAAGAATGGCACCATATTTTTTCCCGCAGGTTTATTTATTTTTAAAGGTGAACAGTTAACAGCTGCATCAAAAGATGTCACAGCAACAATCATCCACTTCCACACACCTCTAAGCTGCTTTCGGACTTACTATCGCCTCTAACACGTTTCCTCTTGGGAGTGTGTGCAATGGACGGAGGAGTGAATCATCAGGTTACACTTTGACCAGCAGGCAGGTAGAAGTAAAGTGGCTGTCGACAGCAAAGGGACGGGAGGAGGGATTCACAGAAATGTGTCACTAGCAGCAGTTACAGTCAGAGAGGTTTTGTAAATGGTGAGCAGGCAATAAGGCAGCTGGTTACACTACAGACAGGAAGTGATGAAACGCCGGGCACGGCCACGAACACCAAAACGATTCCAATGGAGATGGACATGCGGGGCACTAGAGGAGCGCACAGAAACATACATATAAACCTTTACATCACCTGGGTGGAAGCACTTTTTAAAATCACAGACCCGCTCATCAGCTCTGTGCCATGCAAATACAAGCCAACACTACACCAGATGATGCACAGCTGAAGTTACAGGGAGCTGGTGAGTGTCGGAGGCACAGACAGAGACGCTGCTGCTCTACGCACCCCTGAGCTGAACACTGTTGTGTTAAAGTCATGGTTAAGGGAAGAAGGGAGTGAGCCTGTTGCATATGTGCTTTGTAGTCTAGAGACTTATTGCAAGTATAGTAAGGAGCTGTGGAGGTGAATGCATTTTATTGAGCAAAATGCTCAATTTGCACTCTCGTGGCAGAGATTTGTGAATAACTCATAAAAGGTGGTGGAGGAGGAACAGTGCTTCCAAGAAAACGGAGAACCCAATAATTTAGACCAACAAAAGGAGCAAAACAAAATAATCCAACAGAGGTTTTGAAGTTAGAAATCCACGCTAACCACCAAAGATGACAAGAGGACAAAAGTGTTTTGGCAATGAACAGATTTGCACAAAGGTTTTACACACTTCAGGTGCAGCAGATGTCCCTTTCCGAGATGTTTGTCTACTTGCTCTTTGGTCCCTTTGGGTTGAGCCTGAAAGCCTGTTTTCCTGAACCTCAGCACGACCCAACAATTGGCAAAAGTGAATTGGAAAAAAAGAAATGCAGTCAATTTTACAATATTTGAGGGGTGCATTTAGCCTCTTGTTTGACCCGTGATGCACATTTAAATTATTCTAACATTCACAGTGCTTAGATTTAACATATACAATTAATAGTTTCTAGTCTTCGTTCTACACTGAATGCTGGCAACTACGTCACTCTCTAAATTTTAGTAAGATTATGCTCCCCAAATCATGTCAGACTGTTTAAAAGGGGGGGGGGAAACAACTTAGTTTTATATTGGAGTGCATGGAAGATCTGCCAAACAAACCCTACCAAGACAGAAGAATGAAAGCCACAACCCACCCACAACCCCCCATGTTTGGCTGAGCGGTGCTGCATCCCTCCCATCCCCCCCTCTTAATCCCAGAGCTCGGACCGGTGTCCGTCACACTCCCTCGGACGCGCGCTACTTGAGGAAAGAGTTGAGTTTTTGTTCGATGTTTGTGAAGGAATCGTCGCCCAAGTAGTCGATCTGGCCCGCTTCCCAGCGCTGCTTCCTCTCCTCTGACGAAAGCCTCTGGGAGGGAGGGAGAGGAAACCTGGGCTGCTCTCTCGCGTCTTGGTGAAGTTCGCCCTGAAATGCAGACAAAGCGAGAGCGAGTCGTTTAAAGAAACCTGACCAATACTTTAAAAGGAGTGTTTTTCTCTGCCGCTTTGCTTCCCCTCAGCACAACTTCCCCCCCTCCTGCTTCTGGCTGCTCCTCAGATTATGAGTGCATGAAGATATTTGAGCCTAAATGCCAAAATACAGAAAATAAACACAAATTCTCATCTTTCCGAGTTAAACTAAATACAATGCACATGTTCCTTATGAAGCTTATTCTAATAAAATGTCATTTAAAAAAAGTAAGATTGAATTTAAAAAAAGTTTGTGAGAAAGAAAATGAGTAAAACAGTGACTTTGAATTGATATATTGTGATCAGTACAAACAAACCTAACAGCTCATCTAATTACAGTTTTCTTTTCCAAATTTTTCATAACACTAAAGTCATTGACCTCCAGTAAATTAGCAGAAGCTCATCACAGCAGTTTCTTCAAATAATCTGCCTTGTCCCATTAGGGATGTGAACTAAAATATATGTTTGGATGCATCTTTATGAAGAAATTAATTATTCTAAATTGAATTACAAATATCATATCTCCACGCCCACCATTTGCTGTGGAAAAAAAACAACATCAGGCACCAGGGCTTCCTTATAACTTAGAAAAGGTCAAGAGAACTGCAAAGTTCATCGCCACTTTCACTGCAAAGGATATGTGACAACAACTTGACAAAAATCCCCACATTCTAGAGGAAAATGTGACGTTTGTCACCAAAACTAGGCGTCATCTTGTGTCATCAGTGCTGCGTATTTTCTGGTGTGTGGCAACTGGTTGCAAGAGCAGCGACTGAGTCACATGCGTGGAAATATGACTGACCTGTTAAAGAATGTAGCAGAGGAATGGCAGATCAAGAAGACAGATTTAGCTTTAGCTGCTGAGGTGAGGGGTTGTTGTGCACCATGTGGGGTCAATAATCCATCTATATTCAAATCTTAGCCTTCTGAATTGTAAATGAACTGTGACAGGATTCCCATCAAGAACCATAGGACAAAATGGGCCACCATGTGTTAATAAAAATCCATCTTACCGGTGCGTGAAGTCGGCTGGTGGCCTGATTCAGCCAATTTGCAGCTCAACAACAAAATTACACCACCCCTCTTCGGTGGTGAAGTTCTTACAGAATGAGGACTTAAATACATACATGATACGCAAGTGGCAAACTTTAAAAAACAAAAACAGGACAGACGTAAGGGGCAAAATGTAAACAAAAATCTTGTTTTCTAAAGGAGGCATGTTAAATGTTAAAAATCAGGAAGATGAGCTTCAGCATGATGCAGCTAATTCTGCCCATCATGGAGTGTGCTGCGTTTGGAAATATTAGATTTTGGAAATCTGATTTAAATAAAAAAGACCTATGACACACATACAGCAATTCACAGGGTTGACCTCTTGTTTTGCTCACTATGTACATTAGTAAAACATTAGCAATGTAAACAGAGCTATAAAAGTATAAACCCTCATGATTTTATTTCAATCCATTAGCAACACTCCGTTTATCGTCACTCCACACTCAGTGTGACATCACCTCTGCTCTTAATATGAATGACCCTCATGACAGGCAGGGAACAAAAATATTTTGACCACAGTTTAGACAGTTCTGAAAGATAATGTTTCAGCACGTAAAAGCTTTATAAAAAAAATAAAAAGGTTAAAAAATATGTAAATCAGCAACAGAATTTGATCGTCAAGCTTTCGTTCTGTTGTGTTGCCTTCATGGTTATGTTAATTAAATTTTAACCATGGTCCAAAAAAAAAATTTTAAAAACATTTTCTTGCTCCTAAACAATTGCAAAAAAATGAAGAATTAAAACTTAAATTAAAAAAAAAATGTTGAAGGAAGCCAACACGACATTAAAAAAATACTTGCTTAAAGTACTATAAAAGAACATTTCTTCCCTGAGAAAGTGCAGAGTCACTTTCTGCTTCTGGTCGCCTGTATAAACTTGCCAGTCTGACACAATCGGGCCCAGCTCCAGACGAACAGAAAAAGCTCTGGGTTTCGGCAGTCCCCCTTCATGTGACTAGCAACTATTTCACTACAGGACATTACCACACACCGCCTGCTGAGCAAGGAACAGAGCAACACCAGCAGCAACAAACTTGACATTAGGCAACAGACAATGCTGAGGAATGTGGGCTTAATTATTCTGCTCATGCTTTTTTTTATTTCCTTAATTCAACTACATTTGCTACTACACTTTTATAAAAATGCAGCCTTAAAGAAAGCATGAGGAAAAACGGCATCCAGTAATTTGAGGGTTTCGACATGAGACGATTTTGTAACATGCTACAACAAATTTGATACATGACACATTTATAGGCATCTGTATCATTGAGTCATTCCAAGCACATACACACGCACGCACACACACACCCACACACACACCGCGGCCCCACCCGACACAGTTCTGTTTCTCATTCACACCGGCACGTACAGGACTGCTCTGGTTCACGAAGCCACTGCTGAACGGGGCGTCGCCGTACGCCTTCTGCAGCAACGGCAGGATGGAGGCGGCGTACAGCTGCCACCACTGGAGCAGGTAGTTCGGGTGCATCTGGCACGGGTCAGGGGAGACAGAGTGACCTCTGACCTCGCCTCTCTGGGCATCGTAGGAGTAGTTCCACGGCTTCACTTTGCCCAGAAAGTGCACCACCTTCGCTTCGTGGCCGTACCTGTTCATGATCACAAAGGAAAAGACAACGTGTCAGTCGTTAGCAAACATTACGCTGTGATGCAGTTTGCCAAGTTGCAGCCCTAATTTCAAATTGGCACAAAAATGCGTTTGTTTCTTTCTCTAAAAGCCATAACCTGGCAATGCCATTTTACATTTGTTTACATTTTTAAAAGCCAGAAAAAGAATCAGAAAATTGAGTTACTTTTGACTTTTTGTCTTTTTAAATATAAATCAATAAAGAACTAATATTACTTAACACACATTGTTACATTGTTCCATTTAACCGTTCCTCCATGAACAATTCAGATTCTAGGGTTGTTTACATCTGTGTAATTTGTCGAAGAATAAACATTTTTCAAAAAAAAAGAAAGAAAACTAATGGCTTTGGTGGATACAGCTTGATAGGAAGCCAGCTACTCTTAAAGTGTAATAGAAATAACCAAAAATGGCCTCCAACCCTCTTATTTTTATTTTCAGAGATCACAAAAAAGCACAGTCCATTACTTTGAGAACTGAATGTGTTGATAACAAGAATATTATAGTAGATAAAACAGATCTCTAAGGTGAGCAGGTTAATAATGTCATGGTACTTTTACCATTTATAAACATCCAGTTATTAGCAAATTACAGCACAGTCCAGTCATGTTTGAGTTGTCATGGTTGCAGTTATTTTTAGTGGCTGCTGCCATATTCTTCGCTCTGCATGTATCCAAATTGCCTCCACATGAGGATAACTTGCAAGGTTTAGCAGCAGTTCTGACCATTTCTGACACCAACAGAAACAAAACAACCAAACTGTTACAAGGTCAAGTGGAAAAGACGTGAATCACCTTATGTCTGGTTTACGTAGTGATTGTAAAATGTAGTTAATGTTTGCTGTAAAACAAACAGTTTTAATGATAATTTTAGTATTTATTCACTTTTTTTAAGATGGAGCAAAGGTCAGCCATTAAAGCTGCTGGGGCAGAAATATTATTCATGAAGCAGAAGAGTGGACTTGGCTCAACAGGTCCACATTTAGTACCGTATCAGACGGTATTCACTTCAACACGCACAATAAGGATTCTCATGAGGAAGCTGCAGAAAAGGGACGGCCTTTGTTTGGAGTTGCACATAACCTCATGTAATTAAAACCCAAACCACCAACACACAACTATGCATAAAGCGCTGAACCGAACTGACCTTGGCCAGGCTTAAAATCTCCAAACAAGAAGTGCAGTTTGACAGTAAGATTTCCAGAAAGAGCCAATTATATAAAAATAAAAACTGAAGCCAGGACTCAAGTTTCTGCCTCAAGTTCAACACATTCAAGTTTTATAGTGTTCTTCTGCTAATGACCGCATTACACAATCTGGGCGCATTAATGGCACATCTTAATGTTGCAGTACACCTGCCTTCAAGGACTAGTATTTACATTTTTTAGGTTTTTTTTGGTTTGTATTTTTTAACAAGTGCAGTTGAGAAACCAAAGCAGAAATTGATTGTAAGGTGGAAGCACTAGAAGTGGAAGGTGGAAGCAATAGAACAGGTGGTTCTCATGTTTTCTTATTTGCCTGTCACACTTTCATAGTCTACATTTGACAACCAACAGCTGTCCTGTCAGTAGATTCACCGTGAAATCTTCACGGATCCTGCAGGTCGAGGGTGTAAACAGTTTTGTGAGACACCGTGTCTCAGTGTGTGCGACTGAAACGTGTAGGAGTGAGTACTGACTGTTTGAAAGCTGGCAGGTAGGAGTAGATGGCGATGCTGCTGAGGTTGTAGATAAACGGGAGGTGTTTGGAAATGTCTGCCGTCGCCCAGGTGTTAAAGTAACTGTTGAGAACGCCCTGATCTCCACCTGCAGACACACCAAACCCAGAAGAGGTCCGATTTATACTCACACGGTCGTGCATAAGAGTCAGAGCATGTTGTACATGAATTATTAACAGCACAAATATGCATTCTTTACATTCCCATATACTGGTCGTTATGTAAAAATAGAAGCAGAAAAGAAGCGCTGTCAACACATCCGCCATGTCAGAGGCAACATTCAGTGAACATGTCAGGTGGGAAATGTCTCACACATTAAGCGCTAATGTTTGAAACTATTCATTTGTACTGTGAGCTCATTTCTTCAGCTTGCAAAGAATATTGCATTATATTTTCATATCTAGAACATTTCTGCAAACGATTAAAAGAGTATCGTAGCAGTCCTATAAAGCTTCTGCAAACCCAATGTGGCAATGTTTACCTTCTTATGTTACTGCAAAATTGCAATGGCAGGTGAACGCTCTTTAGAACAAAGATTTCCCCCTCTTTAAGTTAAGAGTTAAATAGCCATCATCCACAAGAAATTTTCTCAGCAGACAAGAGTATTTTATTATCTTTATCGGGTGATTTTCTCTAGATCTAACAGCTGAATAAGCCTTAACCTGCAGTCCATTGGCACCATTTTACTTTTGCCGAGTTCTGGTCCAGTAAGGATTTCCAATTCTGGATGTTTTGTTAGAGTCCATTTTAGGATAAGGAATGGCAGACGGATCCAAAATAAAAACAGAGTTTGAATACCTGATAGGAGTCTGTGGTCTGAACCTGGGCCAAATAATCACTTTGGTTTAAATAAGTGCCCTGAAACAGGCGTGTTAAACTTTCAATTTGGTCCATAATTTAGGTGTTGAAACAATATATATCTAAACTGTTTTATAGGAGAGAAAAAAACATGATTCAACATTACTTTTTGTAACAGGATTACTCAGCAACTTGTATGCCAAATCTTGGTATAGGAGGAAGAAACACAAAGCTGAGTAGTCTGTCTTTTCATGCCACCGTTACGGCAGAAAGTGCCAGGAGAAATAAAAAGAAAAAATCCTGAGGCGATGGCAGGCGTCTGCTGTGCACAAGAATGAGGCATCCACTATACGAAGATATGCTTTTAGCTTTTTGCTCCCTACTAATAATTATATAATAATTGGCTGCCACAAGAGTTTAATTTCCTCAGTGTCTGAGCCAAGTAAATGAACACGTATTTTGGTGCAACTGCTGTTGGATTGTATATCAGTGTTTTAGCTCCTCCAGTTCACTATATTGGACTGAAGGGACTTTTTAGGGTCAAACATGTGAGAAAAACTGTAAACTGACTTACAGTATTAGTGGAATGACAGACCACGTCTTCAGAACATTTTGAGATCCTCATTAATGTACTGAAGTTCTGAGTAAAACACAGACTGAGTAAATTGAAACTTTTATCCGTTTCTATCCACTACATTTTGAGCAGTACCAACAAGACACGTTGGATTTATTTTTAAGCTCAAAATAACTATATTAAATGAAGAATAAGTTATGCTACTGTGACAAAACAGCTGCTTTCTTCCAAAACGCTCACCATCAAAGCTGCCTTTTTCAGTGCAGAACTTAAGCAGCTCTTCATGGGTCTCTTTGGACGGCCTGAAGACAAAAACGCCGGAGTTGAAACAGTCTGGCCAACCAGGATCTGGAGCTGCAGACAACTCTTCCCTCTCAAAAAGTTCATCTATGTTGGACAGCACCTGCAAGCAACAACAAAAACAACAGAACATAATTAAAAAAACAAAAAAAAAACAACCCTCCTCACATGTGTTTAAAAGGACATATCAAGAACAGTGGAAGTCTAAGAAGAAAATGAATATCAATCACTTTAAGCTTTAAACGTATTGTTTTTCTTACCAGCGTGTCGGCGTCCATGAACACACATTTGCTGTACTGCACGAGGGTCCAGCAGTGCAGTTTGGTGATCGTTACGCCCAAGTCCGGCCGCTTCATCAGAGCCAGATTAGCTGCGTCGCACGAATCCATGACGTCCACCATGATCACCTCGTCAAAAACTGAGTGCAGCGCATCCCTAAAGCACAAGCAAAGGGAATCATGCCAATGTGTGTAGTGGAGACGGAGAAAAAGCAAGACTATGGTGCTGTCTGTTACCTGCAAGGCTCAGCAACATGAGGTCCTATGAGTGCCACCAGTTTTCGGGTTGTGCTGTGGTTCCGTAACGACTGGCCAAGAACCATTGCTCCCTTGGCGTAGTTGTCGTTTGTGGCCAACGTCACAAAAGCTTGGTCTGCTTTGAAAAAAAAAAAAAAAGAAGAGATTAGTTCAAGTTCTGCCAACTTGCCCGGAACCCCAATTTTTCAAAGTCACTCCATCTAGATGCCTAAATGCATCGAGTTCCTGTCAAGCTATTGGGCGATTTGCCAGTTGTGTTAACAAGCAACTCAACAGGTGTACCTAATAAAGTTTGCAGTGGGAGTGTAGCATTACACAACAACACTGTCATTTGAAATCATCAGAGCAGCGAGTTCAGAACTGCAGTCCCACCCCATTTTACCTCAGTTCACTTAAATCAGCAATTTTAGTGGAACTGAATGATAAAGTAATGGATTAACCATTAAACATGCATGATTATAAACAGAAATAAATCATACTTAAACAATAGTTGTTGTTTTTTTGTTGTTTTTTTCAAAATACTTATTGTACTTTGGATCAACAGACACGCAAGTAAATCAGCTGCATCCCTCTCTGGGAATAATCTGATATACATTTTAGTCTTTTATCCTCACTCTAAAGACATAAATCAGCTCCTTAACCCTGATGTTATGTTTTTAATCAGTATTTAATGAGTTCAAATTTTATTCCATAAACACCACGGGGGGGTATTCTGTGTTGCTCCTGGAGACAAAGCTGTCCTGAAGCCAGCAGGCAGGAATCATCAAGATAAATGCTTCGGTTTTGAGAAACCTGATCTGTGTGGCTGTGTCGCACGGTTGCTAAGGATCCAAGGAACTATAAATCGACTATCAAAAGGCCAGAGTGTAAGAGCAGCAGCAGCCTCAGAAAGAAGAAAAAAAAAAAAAAAAAGAAAGAAAACAAGCAGGAAGCATGTGCTGCGCTCCCACAGCGTTATCTGTGCCTGCAGTAAACCTCCTGACCAACTAAGCACTTAAGACTGGTTTAAAAGCTTAATACACCCTTAATTTAAACTGGGTTTATAATTCAGTTTGACCAAGTAATGGATGATTTGTCCAAAAACTACTTTTCCACACATAGAATGTGAATTTTATTATAATAGTTTCAGTGCTGTGCAGCACTTTAACATGCTAGTAGTAAACAAATTATACTCCACAGGATGTTGACAGGACTGATGGGAAAAAAAACCATTGAAGCCACACTGTGCTGCATGTCCACACCATGAAGCAATTACGTCAAGTTTATTGAAAAATATCATTAAACAGGAAGTTACTGATGCTCTCTTTAGAAATAAAAGCATGCAAATAACACCTCGAGGTGTACAAGTGGAGCTAAAAAGTAAACCAGGTTGCATGTTGAATTCAGGATCATCGAACCAAACGACCTCCATTCTTGGTTTTCTCGCCACCAGAAACGTTATAACTTGAGAGATGGCGTCTTGTCTCCAGTTTTGTGGTTCACAATTAAAGAATTACACAAACCATGCATGATGAGATTTGAAACCAACTCCCCAATGTTGCATGTTGCAGTCAAATTAGTGGTGAGGACCAAGAGAAAGGGATTGTTTAGGCACATCCAGACGCTTGATTTGACAGCAGTGTGGGAAGTTTTTGAACCTGGCGAAGCCTTCCTTCTCTGAATAGGTACAGCGAAACATCAATCTGCAATCGTTTCCATCATCTACAAGAAGTGGCCTCCAGGTATACAGGCGTCAGCTTGCAGCAACAGTTGTTACATGTGTCTGATTGACAGTAAACATGGAGCCACGGGGAGCAGCAGTCTTACAAATGAGTTAAGCTGACTCAGGTTTACAAAGTGAAATACTCAGCTTTTGGTGACGCAAAATGTTCTTCCACGTTCACCAAAGGTTAATTTATATAAGGTGACTTGTGTAGCTTTGAAGAACTATAACTATATAAGAACTATATATTATTATTGTAATATATTGATGTACTTCAAACCAGGGGTGTCCAACTCCGGTCCTCGGTCTACAATTAGACCGGTCTACAAAAAAAAAAAAAAAAAAAAACATTTTTCCCCAAAAATGTTTTTTGGGAAAAACATTCCCAAAAAACATTTAAGGGAATGTTTTTTGAATTCCCTTAAATAATCATGCAATGCAAAAAACAAGCCACATTATGAGGCAATACTCTAAGAGAATTTCAAACTAGGTCATAAAACTGTTGCCTTGTGTCAATCAGCAAAGGGAGTGTTTTAAGGAGAAGATTTAATCTTTTATAGAGCGATAGGCTGATTATTGCTGGTTATTTCATTGTTTAATCGTTTGATTTTTTTTCATCCAAACACCCCAAAATGGTTTCTTTGTTGGAGCCATCTGATAGGCAGTGCAAAGCAACTTGTGGTGAAAGAGTATTGCTCAGCTATGGAGGAAACCCTGGAAAAATACTAGGAAAAGTACAAACTAGTGCTTGATTTTAGTGGGGATTCACAGTCTGTAGTCCAGAGCCTCAAGGATTTGAGTTCTATATTTTATTTTATTCTTTGCATACACTGAATGGAAATACACTATATTCTAATTGTTTCCAAAAAACCCCCCAAAACTTAAGACTATGTCAAGAGACAAGCAGCGTGCAACCAAACACTTCTAACCCTCAACTCCAGAAACATCGGACATAACAGCAAACTTTGCAGGAATAGTTTCATGTTTTGAAGTAGAAATACTTTCCACTGTAAGTTTGTAGAAATGCAAGTAGATTCTCAATTGTGCTGTGCTTTGGGTTCACAATTTTATTTTGAGTCCAGTTATAAAACAGACAATGTTTCAGAAATCCTATATTTCTCTGTGAACAAGGCCTACACACCTTGAACTTGATCTGTAACTTAGTGCAAATGGAAAATAATATTTTATGCTCCTTAGAGCAAATTTGAAGATCAAATTTGATCATTTTACAACTTGTGTGTTTTTATTTTAATTAGTGTAAAAATCTGCATTTCAACAAACTGTTCATAATACCAAACTTTCCAAACCGGATGTGCTGCCTCCGAGTGAATCTAACTTGACTTTGGTCCAAATCGTTGCAGCAACTCATCGATTTCAAGCATCAAAAATCTTTAGGAGGATCTAAAAATTTACGACACTATCAGTCGAAACGAAACGCTTCACCGACGCGCTCACGAGAGGAGCAGCAGGTGTTTTCCATGACGCTTCCTACATTCGCGATATTTCAGGGGTTAAAAAAAAAAAAAAAAAAAAAAAGGAAAGCAGTTTGCGCAGCTCCGGTCCGGCCCGGAGAGAGGCCGAGGTCCGGATGCGATGTTCCGTGCAAGAGAGCATCCCGAGCCGCGCGTCGTCTCTTACCCGACATGGTGCGCAGAGGAGAGTCCGCCGGGGAGTCGGTGGTCGGGATGGGGCGGACGGCGGGTTTGCAGTGCGAAGGGCAAAGGAGCAGCAGCTGAGAGCAGTCAAACACAGGAATTAAGCCCCACATTTTCCGGCCCATGTGACCGCTGACATCTGCCACGCCCCCTGCGTTTGTTTCCTTCAGCGTAAGACCGTAATTCATTTTAGTACTTAGGCATGAAACGAATAACGTCTCGCTAATGTATCCCGATAGTATAATAGGAAAAAATTATATATTAATTTTGATTTATTTTGAAGTAGATTGTCACTTTCGGCAAATGATTACTCACTATTCAGTTTCAGACAGTTTATATATTACATAAGGCCAATAAAAAAAGAAGCGATTGATAATGCATACGTGTTAGATTGTTACCATGTGATTGCTTACAAAACCATCAATAAGGTTACTGCATGTTTACATTCATTGTACACAAGTATATTTATGGAAAGTTGAGTGGAAGAAGAAAGTTTGGGAGGGAAAATGAAGGCACCAAAGCAACATTGATGTTGAGACAATTGTGAAGCAAAGCCTATAAAATGCAATAAGGGAGTTGACAGAAGGGGAGTCAATGCTTCAAAAGCTGAAACCACACACACACACACACACACACACAACCAGGAATGTTGTTTCTTGCTGAAATAAACAGCTTAAAAATATCTCTTTGTTTAATAACTTTATTTGACCTTTACAATTTTTTTTAGAACTGAAAATCAATTATTTTACAATTCTGTTCTGATTTCTTGAGCTTATAGAAATACAATTGAAGTTGGCATTTTTGGGGCTGCACAGTGGTGCAGTTGGTAGCAGTGTTGCCTTGCAGCAAGAAGATCCTGGGTTCAATTCCCGGCCGGGAGTCTTTCTGCACGAAATTTTCATGTTCTCCCTGTTCATGCGTGGGTTCTCTCTGGGTACTCCGGCTTCCTCCTACAGTCCAAAAACATGACTGTCAGGTTAATTGGTCTCTCTAAATTCTCCCTCGGTGTGAGTGTGGGTGTGTGTGCGTGTGTATGATTGTGTGTCCTGACTGTTTCTGTGTTGCCCTGCGACAGACTGGCGACCTGTCCAGGGTGTATCTTGCCCGTAGCTGGAGAGGCACCAGCACCTCCCGACCCCATTAGGGACAAGGGTGAACAGAAAATGGATGGATTGGCATTTTTGCATAAAAATATGGCCCAGAAATATAACAAATATAACAATTTTATGTATATATATATANATCACAATTTTATATATATATATATATATATATATATATATATATATATATATATATATATATATATAGTATGGAAGTCATGTAAGCTCCATGCATAAAATCTGAAGTATCTCCAAACTGGCAGACAAAACAGAGGGATTGGACGGGGATGAGAACCAGGATTACTGAGAGAAGTGATTAGGGAGTGAATGGCTGCAGGCTAATTGGAAATAGGTGGCAGGTGGTAACATGGACAAAAGCTGAGAGACCTACGACACAAAATGAAAAAAAAACTTCAATGACGGACAGAGCATCCAATCCCTTTTATTGCTCCTATTTTGAAGCAAAAGTAGTACTTTTAATATGCAAGTTATTGTTTTAAATTGATTTAAAATATCGCAATCTGCTCTACATATCACAGTTCTGCATTTCAGGACTTATTCCAGGTTGGATTTAGCTTTAGTCATATATCAAGCTCTTTTTTAAATAAATACCTTGGATAATTCCTTTCACACACACAAAAAAGGTTTCCACTTTGTCAGCAATAAGCAGGTCGTTTGTTCGTGTCTCAGCAGCGCCTCTAAGTGGTTGTGTGTCCACATTGCAGCTGGACGAGGCCTCTGTAGACCTGTTTAGTCTTTTTCATTCAAGTTTAATTAATTGAAAGGGGATGTTTAATATTTTTGTTTTAACATGAGTCGCGATGAAATGCTTTATGTATAACCAAGCTGCTATTCAGTCTACAATCAGTTATTTGAAATGAATGAAAATCCTACGTACTTATACTTATCTAGCAACCCAGAACAGGAGTATCTAGTTTTCATACTTTAGATCAGTTTAATTCATGTAAAGTACTGTGAATTGCCTTGTTGCTGAAAATGTGCTGTATAAATAAAACATGTTATAGACATTAATATTACTAATTTTGAATAAATTCAACATATTTCTCAATAGAACCCTCATAAGTTTATTGTTGAACTACAGCAACAATTCATACCACAGCATGTGGTATGAATGTGACAGATCTAACAACTCTAAAGCAGGTAAAGGTACGGAAACCTTAATTTTCTGTCAGTTTCTCAATAGTATTTTGTGTTTTTCTCCACATGTGGTTTCAGGGTCGGTGAATAATGCAGGAGGCTTATGGGAAGTCTTAGCAGCTAAGAACTGATCTGGGTTCAGGACAACGCACCAGAAGTTCACTTTGCGCTTTAACAGACAGAAGGGGATCTTACCCGAGATCACCAATGAGGATGGGACGGTAACCGGAGATCGCTTCGCAGTCATGGAGTGAAACAAGGCTGATCAGGTGTCAGAGGAAGAAGAGAGCTGAGGAAGAGGCAGTGTTTGCTCAGTGTGAAGGGTTAAAATGTAGATGTAATTTTAAACCAACTTGTTTAATCTGCTGCTCTAAGATAAGATGGATGATTTTGTTCAGAGTGCAGTTGGTTGTGGTTCTGTGGGTTGTTTTCAGCTGATTGGTTAAAAACCTAAAAACAGAGAACAGGAGGAAACAGTGGAACTGAGTGGAAAGAGTTAATCAACATCTTAAAAAAAATCTTTAAAAGGAGGGGCAAGAAAGTAGGTGAAGGAAACAAAGCCACCAAAACTGCAAGCTGTTTTCTTCTCTGGACTGGTCAACTGTGGACTCTGCCCTTTCAGCCTGCCTGAGATTGGATGTAAGCTCCTTATTCTTGCTTCACCCTTTGTGCTCTAAACTTGGTGCATATTGTATGATAATAATGTGATCATATCTACAGAAAACCTACAGGTGTTCAGATCCAAACTTTCAGGTTCAAGTTATAGAAATGGGGGCTAACTCTCCTAACATTTAGCAAATACGTGACCAAATCATGCTTTAGCAAAATTGTGCGAAGTTTTGCGAAATTAAGCTTTATGAAGGAAGGGATCTTAATTATTTTTGACATAAAAAGACATTAATTGAATTTTTAAGTGTGTACATTTCACTGTTTGGACATAACAGTTGTTACATAATTTGTGTCTCATTGTGTACATCTGCAGCAGGAAGTGTGCTCGATGTTTATGGCTAAACCCACTGTGATCTGAACACAGATCGGAAGAGCAAAATGATCAAAAATAGCTATAAATCCAGTGTGATTCAAGTTAACATATATGAAATCTGTCGTTTAATTTTTTTAATCTGAAATAGGTCACATTCCTACATACCTGAAGTTTACTTTATTTTACCTTTATGGAAAGGTGAAAACACCAGTTTCCTGTTACTTAAGGTGATATATGCAAACACGTAAAATATCAATTGAAAATAATAAAATTTTTGTTTGTATTAAAAAAGAAAACCGTAACCAAACACTCTCAAACTGAGTCTGGTACTTTCACTGGAAAAACCAATATGCTACAAACCAAGCATAAACCTTAGTATGTTTGATAGTAAGTTTATAGGACAGACCAGCACAAAGTAGCACCAGCACCTAATTGTGAAGTGGAACAAAAATCAGTAATGGTTTTCAAAATCCCAAAAGAAAGAGTAAAACTATAGCCTGGATCTTGTGAGCACCCTGCAATAATTATGTTACTTTTTAATACAATTAGCTAAAGTAGATTTTATTTAGGGTTTCAGTACATAAGGCTTATTTTTTTTTAGGAAAATAATTTATGATTCTTACTTATTTTCGTCCACTTTCAATTTTCTTCAGAAATTAAGGATTTGTTTTTGTATTGTGGTCTTTTGAGATATTTCAGATTACTTCCTGTATATTTCTAAAAAGATTGTTTTATGCTGATAACACAGCTACATACGTTTTTATAAGCCTGTCTATTGATCCCAAATGATTGATGAAAACATATTTGAACACTTTTTGCTCCCCTGTCGCCTGACTAGTAGATGAATTTCCTTTTATGGATAACGGCACGATGACATGGTTAAATGTTAACTGTCCAGCTACGCCCGTCCTAGGTCCAGGCGGACCAAAGGTCCACTGTGAGCCTTCTCCCAGTGACTCCACCTGGGAGTTGTAATCAGCTGTCCAGCTTCTCCTCTATCCACCATCTTTTCTGTACCAGCGTGAAGCTGCAGAGCTCAGAAAGACACGACTCCTGCAGCGAGGCCTTAAAACGAGGTACAAGTCACTTCCTCTTCTTCATTTTCACTTTACGTAGTTTCTTTAAGAAAGTCTGAAAAGGATAACCTTTAGTTAATGGTAAATGCTGACGCTTCAGAAAAGATGCAAAACCTCTGAGGCGTGTTAGTGCCTCAGAGGTTAGTGAATGCTTTATGATTATTTGTTCCATTTAAAACTTTCAGTAAATTTGTGTGCTGCCTTTGCCAGGATTTATCTCCTTAATGAAAAAAAAAAAATTGGAAATTTCTGTGTTTTTTTTTTTTTATGTGTGTGTTTGTGTTTTAGGTTGAAGAAAACAGGAGCCACCATGGAAAACCGCTACACACAGATTTCCAAAGAGGATCTGGAAGACCTTAAAGAGGCCTTTGATAAAATTGGTCAGTTTCATTCTTTTTTAATTTTTCTTTTATCAGACTTGCATGCACAATCTCAATTTGCAGGTTTATTGCTGGGATTACAGACCGTAGTTAGACTTTTACTGCCTGCTATAAAGCACATAGCAGTACAAGTCTTATAAAAAAAATTTACTGTCTGAATTGTTGCATGTGGGGAATTTGTGAATAATGTTTCCATTTCCTATAGTGACATTTTGTAGGTTTTATCACCTAAAGATCATAGTCTTTCATTTTAAAATGTTAACATAAAAGATCAGCTATAATGATAGTGGATATCGCACTGTAAATATAAATCAGTTGGAGTTTGCGGATTAGGGGTGTTAGCATGGCTGCCTGCCCAGGGTGGCAAGGCCTGAGGGGCAAGATGGACACTTTAAGAAAAACGTCAGGCAAGTTTTTAATTATTTATTATTTATTTGCACGTCCACTCAGAAGGAAGTGAGTGAGTGTGTGTGTTGTTCACTGTGTAATCACCATAGGGAAATATTCACAGCTGATGATGCTGAAGTTAGTGTGTGAATTGAAGTTCTGGTTCTGGTTCTGGTTCAACAAAAGGATTGTTTCACTGTTTTTAAGGAACCTGGGCTGCATTTGATCACCTCAAAACCTGAAACAAAATGACCTAATCTGAACCGGAGTCTTTAAGAAAAAGAACAGGAGACATGTAGTTTTTCTTTTTACTTAATAATAAAAGCTTTGTGTGCATGACTGTTGGATGTGGGAAAGAAGCAGAAGGGGGTTGGGCAGGTGGATACTGAAGCTGTTTGAATAGCATTATAAATGCACGAGAAGTCAATGCAGTAAAGCGTTAAACATATTGTTGGGATGTAGTAAAAGTATGAAGGCATGAAGAAGTTCAGTTTATGGTTTGGGGATCTTGGCGTGCTGGACTGAAGGAAGCTGATTAAAATGGACCCTTAATGAGGGATTACCACATGAAGCTGATGCCTTTTTAAATCTGGGGGTGATTTGTGTGCAGCTAAATTTACACACTGTATCTTGTTTTTCCTTTTGACCATTGACTTTGACTGTCTTTTAGTGAAAACATTGTCAAAATCAGGAAGGATTTAAGAAATTAAAAGATCAAGTATCATTAATAACCAGGAAAGAGAGGACATTCACAGTAAAATAAATGTGAAACCTGCAGAATTGCATGTGATTTTCACTGATTTTGTTTTCTTTCTTCTGTTGACAAAATAAAACATGAGTAGACATGCACTACTATATTCATATACACACTTTCACACTTTCAGATACAACATGATTTAAGAATTTCAACAAATTAGTTTAACTTTGTATTTGTTTAGACAAGTGTTTATTGCTTTGAGTCTGTTCTTCTGGACCATTGTTGTATATTATTTGTTTTAAAATATATCTGAATTTAATGCAGTTGATCATCTGTGATTAAACAAAACCAGGTCTTGGTTGGAGGACAAGCATTCAGTCATATTAGAAGAAAGTTGTAGACAGTGAGAAATTGCATGGAGATGCTGATGTAAGACTTTGGATTATCATGGCTTTCTATATGTGACAAGTTGTTCTGGCGATTAGTAGCTGGGCATTGAACCCAGAAGCATTTTATCCACTCTTTGCTGTATCATCACAAATGATTTTGTGGTTTTATGTGCCTCTTGCAGTGTGTTAGGACTCTAACGTGTGTTGTGGTGCACAAAATACAAGAAATGCTTGGAATTTAATTAGATTTGTAGGTATCTTAATTGGCTCATATCAAGTAACTATAGCATATTTTTTTACTTCCTGATCAACACATGATCAACTTAGTGAATACCACCAAACATTCTTTATAATTGTGTCATTTCTATTTAGAAATTACTGTGGAGTTTTTTTTTTCTTCTGTTTCTTTGTCCAGATATTGACCATAGTGGCTATGTGAGCGACTTCGAGCTGCAGGAGCTGTTCAGAGAAGCCAGCCTCCACCTGCCCGGCTACAAAGTGCGAGAAATCGTCGAGACCTTCATCGCCGGAGACACGAACAAAGACGAAAAAATCAGCTTCAACGAATTTGTTTCTGTAAGTCTCGAACTGACAAAGATCCGACTCGCTCTTCCCAATGTGGGCTGACGCAGTCTGTATTCAGATTTACCAAGAGCTGAAGAGTAAGGAGTTTGCCGAGACTTTCAGAAAGGTCTTGACCAGGAAAGACGGGATCAACTCCTTTGGAGGCACGTCGGGAGTTTCCTGTGAGGGAACGCAGCACTCCTATTCAGGTGAGGCAAACGTCACTGCTGCATCCTGCTGCAATCATTTACATTCTGAAGTCAGCAAATTAGTAAACAGAATTTCTTTATGTGTAATTTAATCGTAATATATAAACAATTGGCTTGTAAAGACATGGAGAACATGTAGACTAATGTCTGATGAGAGAAATTTCATTTTTCTGGCCTATGCATCCAAAAGCCCTATTGGTGATGGAAAATTAACATGGCACATCACCCTGGAAACATAATCGGAGTAATTTGGTGGTGGTGGCATCATGCTGTGGGGAGGCTTTTATTTTCTTCACCAAGGAAAGAGAATTTGGACAGAGTTGATGGGAAGATGGATGGAGCTAAATAAAGGGCAATGCAAGGAGAAAGATTTCAAAAACTGTAAGATAATAAGGCTAAATCAAAGATTCACCTTCCAGCAAGACAAATTTAAAATATGAAATATCTTAGATCGAAGCCCAGTCAAAAGAAAAGTAAAAACTTTTTGTTCATAACGTCTCACAACCCAATTTGATTAAGCTGGAGCTATTTTACAAAAAGCAATGAGTTTTGTCTGCAGTTGTGCAAAGCTGGAAAAGAACAAACCAAAAAAACCTGCAGCTTTATTATAGCAAAAGGTGGTTCTAGTCCTAGATTTTCTTTCACCAAAGTATCTGACTACTGCATTTCAAAACCCCAGAAAGTCCATTAATTGCAGATGTCAGACATGTAAGGCCATCAAACGTAGATTTATTGTTGTTGAAACATATAATTGCTTAACCAATACAGCATGATTGCGATGGAAAACATGCAGCCACTGCATGTCATAGTGGAATGCTTTGTATGAATTTAGTGTTTTGATTAGGCTTTTGTTTTTACTGTCTTTTCTACTTTGGCCATTTGTGATGTGTTCAAGTTCAGGTCTAACTTGAGCACTTTTTAAATCACTAAAATGCAAAAAAGAAAAAAAACCCTCAAACTTATGAAAGGTGCACCTTCTTTTAACTGCGACTCTGTCAAGCCAAAGTTTCTCTTGTGTTGACTGTGACGATTACAATTTTCTATCTAAGCAATTTATCCTAATGTTCATGCTTGTTTTAGATGAGGAGAAAGTAGCTTTTGCTAGATGGATCAACAAAGCTTTGGGCAAAGATCCCGACTGCAACCATCTGCTGCCCATAAACCCAAACGACGAGAGCCTTTTCGCCTCCGTCCGTGACGGCATCGTGTTGTGGTACAGCACACACATACGTCTACACTTCACCACACTGCAAACACCTGAGAATTTCTGAATTTTTCATCAATTTCCCTCAAAGATGTGCGCTCATCCAACAATGGTGTCACATTTTAGCTCTCATCATAGTTCACAGATGAAAATGCAAAAATAACTTTCTTATATAGAACAAAAAATTTAATTGAAATTTTTGTGAATTGACTTTGAAAATTCTCATGAGGATGGTCTGAGTAAACATTTGTTTTTATTATTTTTGGTAAAATCCATTTAAATGTCTTAAATGGATTTTATAGGTTGTAGCTATAATGTATCGACATTATAGCTGCAATCTAGCTATAGACTGAGTAATAGTCTGAGACTCACCTCAGTCTATTACTCTGTGAAATAGTATACAGTATTTGTGTTGAAGTAGAACTAAACTTGCTTAAATAAAGTGGTATTTTAAAAAAGGGAAGATTTTAGCTGAATTTTCCCAAGTACACAAGAGTACAATAGACGGAAGTGAAATAAAGACCCACTAAGAAAATCTGCTAAGGTTTAATAAATTAATTTAGAGTACTTTTTAATAATCCAGTAGTTATTTAAAAACACCGATTGTCTATTATGCTGTCTTGACGGCGTGTTGTGGTTTTATGCATATATACTTTGTGATTACACAATTTTAGTAGACCTGAGATAGAATCATTGCCGGGTTGCAACAAACACTCGGAACATGGCGACAGCGTTTTATGTTGCTGCAAAGGTTGGAGGAGGATCGCAGAGATAACACGTTATATTGCTTTACATCGCCTCCTCGTTCATTTCAATTCAGCATGATTGTCTTACTACATGACGGACTTTTGCACCGGCAGAGGCTCTTTTAAAAATGGACAGTTACACGGCTGCTACAGTGTGCTCAGTGACTCACACAAGCGTCCCCTTTGCCCACCTCTCCCACTGCTTTTTCCTCTTCCAGTAAGCTCATCAACCTGTCCCAGCCTGACACGATCGATGAGAGAGTCATCAACACGAAGAAACTCACCACCTTCACAAGGAGAGTGAGTAGATTTTTGCAGAATTTGTAAATTACACAAACATCCCATGTTAAATAATCACTATGAGCACTGAAGTAATTAGGCACCGCACATAAACTATGTCGTGATTAACTTTACTGACAGATAAGATTTGTTATCTGCAAATGTGTAAACTCATAACTTCTGCTTATATTCTTACTAAGTACATTATATCTAATAGAGACTGATATTTTGATGTGGGAACTTGGTAAATATATGATTGATGTCCTTTTTGCTGGTAGCCAAATGCTTGTGCAAAGCTGAAACTCTTACAAACTGTCTAAAAATTTAAAACATGCCAAAAGCATCTGCGTTAATCCGGTTTTTCAGACAGGTTTTTTTTAATTTTATTTATGTAAACTACCAGTGATACTTCTTTAATCAAATATGTTAACACTTCTGTTTCAGATGAGTTTGGGGATTCAGTTAGCCATTAGGTAAATCCAGTTTCCCTGTAAGTTAGTTGAAAGAGCTCGTCTGTTCAACTCCAACCTGACTAAAAACTGACCAAAATGCTGAAGCAGTTTGAGGAAAGTGACTCATGTGACCTTAATGACCTCATTATTGACCCCAACATCCCTCTTAGAGGGGTCATATTTCATGATGACCCATTTATGCTCAATGTTAAACACTCAGGCACGTAAGGACTATATCTTTGGTCCATTTCAGGGAGCTTACAGATGTGTACCCAAACTGGATCATACTGTCGATAATCATGGGACAGTTTGGCCCAGTATAGATATAAGCAAAATGAATATGACAATGTATTTAATGGCTGGAATGAGAGGTGAAAAAAACTTAGAAGAAGAGGATTTGCCTTTGGTTTGAGCACTTGGAAAAGATTTACTGTTCTATTAAACGACTTAAATTTGCAACTTGAGGTACAACGTTTGAACTATAGTTAGATCTATCATGCTAAAGATCTGTTTTACATTTTGTCTGTTATTTTTTACTTCGCCTCACCTCCTTCTTTTTGCTCTGTGAAACATCATCTTTGCTACATGATCATAGCGTGAAATCCAGCTCAACAAAATTTGATCAAAGCTGGAAAAAGTAAATTTTTCTCAAATCCAAATGTGAAACTTGATCAAGTCACAGGCCAAGAGCGTTTTTAACCTTTACAGCTTACAATAAAATTCTTGCCTGTCAGAAATAAAGAAAGATGAGTTTTAGGTTGCGATTATTGACTTTGCCAGGTAGAAATATATACACTCTTTATATAAACATTTAAAAAACATCGTATTATTTGCTTCTTTTAAACAAACATGTTTACATGCTTTCATAGGAAAACGTTGTCTTGGCTCTGAACTCGGCCTCAGCCATCGGCTGCACAGTGGTGAGCATCGACGCCCATGATCTGATGGCTGGGAAACCCCACCTGGTCCTGGGGCTGCTCTGGCAGATTATCAAGGTCGGCCTCTTCGCTGATATAGAAATCACCAGGAACGAAGGTCGGTACTCGCTCACTCACTCACTCACTCGCTCGCTCACTCACTCACTCACTCACTCGCTCGCTCACTCACTCACTCACTCACTCGCTCGCTCGCTCACTCACTCACTCACTCACTCACTCACTCACTCACTCGTTAATTAAGTAATATCAGTGTTTGAAATTGCAGAGCATTTATTGTTGATGTGTTTGCGCTCATTTAAAAAATGTAATTATTTTTAGAACATTTGTAAGAAGTTGGGTCAAAGGTTACTGTTGCACCAACAGTAGATGCAGTAGAAAAATAATTAAACGCTCGCTAGACAATTATTTTCTAGCGATAACCAAAGTCATGATGCAACGTTTTTATTTTCACTTTTCCAAAGGCTTTGAGTAATTTTATTGTTTTATTACTTGAAGAGACACTCTCCTCTTTGGTTGGACAACTTTTCCCCTCCGTTGCCCAAAGGAGCAACTCATTCAGGGTTTAAGTTATTTTAATAGACAAATGAGATTCTCATCAGGAAATGTTGGACACGTCTTCCCAGTTCTTCTTCAGGAATGTCCTTCCTGTCTGTCTCCAGGCTTGATTGCCCTCCTGATGGAAGGAGAAGAGCTGGACCACCTCATATCTCTGTCTCCTGAGGAGCTGCTTCTACGATGGGTCAACTATCACCTAATCAACGCAGGAACAGAAACAATCAACAACTTCAGTGCTGATATCAAGGTGCTTTGTAGGACTTTTACAGCTGTGTTCTTTTAAATACCCACAGAGGGTCGTGTAAGGAATGTTTTGTTCTTTGACTTTGAAGGACTCCAGGGCTTACTTCCACCTGCTGGACCAGATTTCCCCTCAAGACGAAGACGAATTCCACATGGGGATCAAAATCAACATGGCCGGCCTTAGTGTGAGTTGGTTTGCTTCAGCGAAATCAGTTTGAGTCGTAACAGTGAGCGTCCATGTTGTGTATTTGAACATGAAGGAGAGGGATTTGGAGCGAAGGGCCGAGCTGATGCTGCTGGAGGCGGCCAAGTTGGACTGCCGGCAGTTTGTTTCTCCTCGCGACGTCACGTCTGGAAACAGCAAACTCAACATGGCCTTTGTGGCCAACTTGTTTAACATGCATCCGGGTCTGCACAAGGCTAAGTTTAACCTGGATGGGGAGCACATAGAGGGTAAGTGATGTTTGCCATACAACAGAAAACTGGAAACTAGAACGTCAGTGACGCCAAAGACACATTTGAAAATGTTTTGCGTATGGAAAGTGAGGCAAGTGGCCATTGTGGAGAATGATAACCTGTATTTATGTCTTGCCAGCGGAAACCAGGGAGGAGAAAACGTTTCGCAACTGGATGAACTCTCTGGGTGTTTCTCCACGTGTAAACCATCTTTATCGGTAGGTTCAGTTGTACATGTAATTATTCTTATCTGAGGAGGAGATAGCTAACATGTGAATGTGCAGCTTAAAAGGGAAGCGATAGAAACATAGAGACAAAAAACAAATGCAGGACATACAGTATATGGGGTTTGATGTGCATCATAATTGTGAAGTATATTTAATTGGCTCATGGTTTATTTGGCAGGGTGTGCATAAGACATGACACTGTCATAAACATGAAAGAGTTTTCATTAATGTCTATAACTGTTGTCATGAAGTGTCATTTGGCAAATAATGACACTTTTAATGCAAAGTTGCATTAAAACTTGCATTAAAAGTGTCATTATTTAACGAATGACACTTCAGGATAACAGTCGTAAACATTCATGAGAACTCCTTCATCTTCATAACAGGTGTTATGTCATGTTTATGACTGTGTCATAAAGACCCCTTCAAATAAAGTGTTACCCTTTTTTTCTTTTTTTGCTTCAATTACAGTTACAAGTCTCTGTGAATAAGTTTGGAGACTTAGTCTGACTCGGTCAGATTAAATGTAGAGCAGTTTTGTTTTTGGCATGTTTTTGGTCAGATTCAGGTTTGTACTTAAAATTGGCTTTTTTTTCAGTTACCTGAATATTTAAAATTAGATATCAGATCTTCATCATTTTCGGCTAAAATTAAGAGAAGCCTTGTTGTAAGGTCTTCAGAACAACATGCTGCTCCAATGCTGCAGATGTTTGATTCTCAGCTTTCCACGATGACTGAATAACGTTGGCTAAAAATAATGAAGTACCAATATTTTATATACGTACATGTAACAAGAACTTCAAGCTTTAGTAGTTTTTAATTATTTTTTTATGGAGTATTTGCGTAAAATTTTTCCATGAAAATAATTTAGGGTATTTAGGTAGATTTTTTAGATATATTTTGCTTATCATTAAGTTGGAGTGTTTTTTTTTTTACATAATTTTGCACAAACATCTATATCCAATGATGTGTACATTGAAGAAAATGTACACCGCACTGTGTGGTGTGTATTAACTTTAAGCCGTAAGTCATATTCAAATGCTTTCTCTGTTAATATCTATTCTATTTATCCTCATTTTTTGCAGGGATCTTTGTGATGGCTTGGTGATCCTGCAACTTCTAGAAAAAGTCAAAGTGGTAGTGAACTGGAAGAAAGTCAACAATCCTCCTTATCCTCAACTGGGGGGAAACATGAAGAAGGTGCCACATGCAAACACAGCAGAAATACTTTAATTATGAGCACAAGTAAATTTGTGAGGGCTTCAGTTTTCCATGATGTGTTCTAGCTGGAGAACTGCAACTACGCTGTAAAGTTGAGCAAGGATGAAGCTAAGTTCTCGCTGGTCGGAGTCGGAGGAGAAAACCTAAACGAGGGGAGTCGCACACACACCCTGGCTCTGGTCTGGCAGCTGATGAGAAGGTAGACGCTCCAGAAGGTGCTGTTTTTTTAGCTGACGTGTGTGTGGTCCATGTAGCTGCTCTCTTAACATCTCGGTTATCTTTCCTTGTACTTTGTTCTTCCTCAGGTACTCTGTTATGGTTCTTTATGATTTGGGCAACGGAGAGAAAGTTGCGGATCAGTTTATCCTGAACTGGGTCAACTCCACCCTGAAGGAGAAGCGAAAGGACACACAGATCAGCAGCTTTAAGGTGAGTAGGACAAGATAAGCTGAATTGTAATAAACATATGCCATGAGAAAGTATATATATTTTTAAGCTTTGCACATTTAATTTACTGTTTTTTGTTTTTTTTTCATATTTCTGTGCTTCAAACAGATTTGTTTTTTAACCGTGTTGCACTAAATAAATGTCAAAGTATTTTTCATACTCTTGCTTGATTTAGTTTAAACAAAGCCGGCATTTTGACTGGGTGGTGTCCACTTTCAGTGACCATCGTAATTTCAAGTTGCACTGGAATGTAATCCTGTTTTACGTTCTGCGCAGGACAAGCTGATCAGCACCAGTTTGCCAGTGATTGACCTGATTGACGCCATCGCCCCTTCAACGGTCAAGTGGGACATGGTAAAGAGAGGAGAAAAGGGAGTCATGAAGAACGATGAGAAAGTCAACAATGCCAAGTAAAGAGCAACACTTCCCGTCCCTTCGCTTTTATTCCCCAGTCCTTTCATTTCCCCACTGACTTCTCTCCCGTTTGCCTCTCAGGTATGCAATCTCATTGGCCCGTAAGATCGGCGCCCGTGTCTACGCCCTGCCTGATGACTTGGTGGAGGTAAAACCTAAAATGGTGATGACCGTGTTTGCCTGTCTCATGGGGCACGACATGAAAAGAGGCAAACACTAAATGGAAAACCAGGGTTTAAAAACAAACATCCAATTGCATTTTTTTCTGTATTTTTATTATTGTCATTTTTTTTTTCTTTGACCTTTACCTTTGCTGCAATCACCAGCCAGAACAAATCTATTGGTTATTCTTTATTTTGCTGTCTAATAGCCCTAAGCAATATTTTGATTATTCTCTTGTTTGTAAAGCTGTTGTATTTGTTTATGTATGATTTATAACTTTTTAGCACTTATTTGCTTGGTACGTATTACACCATTCCTATCATAAAGTATTCACTACCTCTGCAATTTAAGATGAGCCAGAGGGGTAAACAAAATACCACGGAAACGCCTTCTTGTAAAGCCTGTGAATGTCATGTGTTGAATATTGCTGTTGAATTACTGAAGATGACATCTATTAAATATAAAAGTTGAAAATTTGTGTGTCTTTATAAAAAAAAAAATTATTCCAATGGTTTGAATAGATCAAACATGATCAATCTGATTGTTTTTTTAAAATGTACAATGTTATGGCTTCTGGTAAAAATCCATAAAGCATACACACTATCTCTATAAACTTTCAAGTTTAAAAAGTATTGCAGGAAGAAAAGTGATTGCTCCAAATCCATTTAACTTTAGTTTTAGTACAAATAAATGCATTGCAAAAAGAAAACATTCATTGCACTCACTGGATGATTTAACCTCCCTTCAGGTTGTTAAAATTAGGGATACATACAATTTAAAGCTAAACATTAAGTGGATTATAAACATAATAATCAATAATAATAATGAACTGGAGCTATGGTTCTCCACATGTGGTACCAGGACCAATGGAGGTACTTCTTGAGTTAGCTTGGGCCATGTTCAAAAGAAATGTTATTATTGTCTACAAAGTAGAAATACAGTGGAGAATATTTCAAGAACCCTAAAGAACTGAAGGAAGCAGACAACGAGGAACCAACTTAACCATGATCTGGTGCAAGCTGAAAAACAGTGTGATTTGCCAGTTGATAAGTTCAAGCTAACAACAATAAGCAACATAAACTGCATTTTTTTACTTGTGAAGATTTTACTCTAAGATTTTATAAATTTGGTGAAGATTTGGATCAAGCTGGGCAACTTCCTTGGACACAAAATAAGTCACTTCCATTGACTGAGAAAAAAAATTGATTCCAAATAATGCCTATCTTCTGTGATTTATGTCTACATTCCCATACTCTAACATGGATTAGTAAAGGAATATTATGCTAAATTTTCATACAAAAGAGATAAAACAGCATTTCATACCCATAGATGCCATAATATTTTAGTATGTCTTAAAAATAACCCCTTTTTTATTGATGAATCCAAATTTCTTTAACTTAAACTCATTTTTTAGATTCCACAAATAATTGTGTGTTTTTATTGCTGATTTTACTGAGAAACCTCTTCAGTAACTACCTGCTGGTCTTGGGCTCTCTAATATTTTCGCAATTTTTGTTAATTTATTAATTTATTCAGTTTCTTGGGCTGCTTTTTGTGTTAATTGCAGTCTTAAATTAAAAATGAATACGTAACGTGGCTCTCAGCACTTTGCGTGAGTATTTTGAGCCTCGGCGGATACCGTATCAAAACAAACGACGTCACTTTGGAGCGAAAGTTTTCGAAACTCGTGGAGCGATGGACGGCTGCTGGGAGATTATCTCCGTTAACATTACTTAATTTATACTTTTACACTTAATAGCTTTCCACAAAGCCGAACAAGACGGAAGCGTAAACATGGACGGACTTGAAATGTCTGCAATGATACCGGCTCTTCAGGAGCTAGCTAAGTGAGTTAAAAGTTGGCTACTAGCTAACCTGCTAACAGTTTGTTACTGAGCTCCGTCACTTATTTTCGTATTTTATTCAGTCACTATCTGTTGAAATGTTTAATGGCTCAATTAGTGAGGTTAATGCCGTGTTTGTTGTTTGCAGTGCCGGTGCTGCTGAGTACGAATCAGCGGTGCAGAAACCCCGGCAGATCCTCTGCCAGTTCATTGACAGGATACTGACAGATGTAGATGTTGGTAAGTCAACAGTAATAAAACACAGAAAACAGGTGGAAATACAGCTTTACATCAAAGCTAACGATGTAAACACCCGCACCGTTCTTTTAGGTATTAGGATATATTGTTCTCCAACTTTTCTTTGTAGTATCACCTGTTTTTCTCTAAATGTTTTAATCACCAGCGTTGATCCCCCGGTCATATAGTGAACCTACCCAAAAGACTAAGTGCTATAAAAACACATATGAAAGGGACACTTCTGCAATTTTTCATAGAATGTGGAAGATAACTTTCCCAACATATTTACTCATTACCACATGTATTTCAGAGTGATCAGAAATACTTATTTGGTGTGATGGGCATAAGTTGGACCTTAGGTTGAAATATTTGTGTAAATTGACCAATAATGGACTCAGAAGTGTGAAAATTTGATTGTAGAAAAGTATCGAATTGCATATGAGAACATTTTACCCGTAAATTACTTTTGGTGAATATGGATTCATTTGTTTATTTATTTACATTTTTAAGATTTAGCCTTTTTTATTAATTTGTGAAGTACTTGAACCAATGAATAATCTTTTTTTTTTTCTTTTTTCAGTTGCACTAGGCTTAAATAAAAAGTCCAGTTCGGAGCCGGCCTGTGTGATGCTGCTGGATTTTGTGCAACATATAGTCAAATCCTCGTCTCTGATGTTTGCTAATCCTGCCTGTCAGCCTGCTGAGTACCCAGACACCACACAGAGCTGCACTGGTACGGCTTACCTAGAAAACAAGACAAAACTAACAAACAGTGACCAACTGATCCATTGTTTTCTCGTTTTATCTATTTGTTTTTCTTCAGACTTCAGTAAGTGGGTGGCGGTGCGTTTGCTCCGCATCGGAGCGTCTCCGGGCTGTGATGTCATCCACGGCCGGGTCTCTGCTGTGCTGTGCTCCTTGCTTCACTCTCTGCGGGTCCGGGTGCCCTTCATCTTCAGCTGCCTTGTTCGGGAGTTCATTTTAATGGCTCAAGACCTCAGCAACGTCCTCTACGCCCACATAGCCGCTCTGTGTGGGCCGGACGTTCATGCGCAGAACCAGTGGCCCTTTAAGCTCGAGCGCTTCCTCTTCTCTGCCACTCGTGCCTCCTACCTCACCCAGACTCCCCTCGTTCTCTCGTCACCTGCCGCCTTGGAGTCGCTGACCGCTGTCACTCTCGGCATCACAACCGACTCTCTGAGGGGAGTCGTTTCCTGTCGCGACCTGAGCGCGGCCTGGGAGACGGCCTGCTCCGTCTTGGCGAACGGCAACACCAGGCTGAGGAAGATTTCCATGGCGATGTTGAGAAAACTGGTGGAGCTGAGAAAGTTCGACGAGACCCAGAGCCACAATTTCTTCACTGCCTTTTTTCACCTGCTCGAAACGCACGACTTCTCAGATGAGAAGGAGCCCTACGAAGGGGAGCTGCTGAAGCTCACCCGCTGTTTGTTTCAGTCGACTCACGTCTCTCACTCGGATTTCGAGTCCGTCTACCTCTCGCAGATGTTCGAGTGCGTTTGTGCTCTCGCAGGGGCAGGAGTTAAGTTCGGATCGGAGCTTACTGAATCCCTCTGCGTGCTCTTCAGCTTCTCGTTGTCTGTCGTCCCGAGTTACGAAGGTGCCGCTTTGCTGAGGAGGCAGCAGGTGGCGGATGTCTGCAGGAAGCTGGCGCGCACCGTTGGGACAGAAAACCAATCTGAAGTACTGAAGTTCTTTTCTAGAACCTTTGTGGTGTTTGCCATGTTTGCATCTTGCTTTTTACATTTGTTGTGTGTTTTGCAGTGTGCAGAAGGGTTCCTCCAAGCTGCACTTAAGGCTGAGAAAACTACCGTGATGCAGAAGACAGGAGATGGAGAGACTCCTGCCAAGAGATCCTGCAAATCTGCCAACAGGTTGGTCACCAAAACGACAAAAACATCACCGATGTGAGTTAAGAAAAAAACATCTTTTGGTCGGTTTCCGCTACTGATTCTTGAGCACTTTTTCTCTGGAACTGAACTTTCTGGAATCATTTTAACCAACCCATTTGTTCTATGAGAAATTTTTTGACTGGGGACGTCTGAAACCCGAGACCTTTACATTTCATCCCTTGATGCTGTAGGAGCAGATCATCCCTTGATCCTCCTCTTGTAGGAGGAGTCTCTTCTATTTGGGGACGCAGATTGCTCACTTCAACAAAATGATTAAAAAAGCCAAAATGAGACCAAAGCAACATTAATCTGGGGTTGTTTTAGAGCAGTTATGCTATAAAAGCCACAAACTGCCACTCCCAAGTGTGTGGAAATGTGTTGGCAGAGTAAATTTAAAGTGAACTGCGGGCAACGTGTCTCCTGGAAAGACAATAGAGGCCCCATCAGGATTACAACCTCCTAATTTAAGACATTGTTTATGGTAATTAAGCTGCGGTTAAGCTGATCTGAAATTGAATTAAATTGAGTTTTAATTTAATAAAGACTTAACTTTTACAGTTAAACCAATATGTATTTTATTTCAAAAGTAACTTATCAGGGATTTAAATGTCTCACATTTTATGATAATGTATATTTTAAAATACTTTTTGAGTGCAATTTGTTTGGTAATCGTGTCCCAAAGCTCTGCGTAAAAGCTCTGCTTTACAGTCGTTGTTTCTTCCTTTTTTTTTAAAAAATTCCAGCAGTTCCGTCATTTTGTGTGTTTGTGTGTTCAGCGAGCTGGACATGCGTGTCGGCAGTGAGGTTTGGGCCGCATTACATCAACGTCTTGAAGAGCTGCTGACTGTTTTGAGCTCATGCTCTGCAGAACCAGAGAGCCTGCAGACCCTGTCTACCCTGCAGGGTCTGGCCCTCATCCTGCACCTGGCAGCGCTCTGCTCCTCACTCCTCAGGTACCCGCCTTCAAACAGACCAAGATCTAGTGAGAAGTCGTAGCAGAAATAAATAGACTCACAGTTATTTTTTTGTTTTTTTTTGTCAACAGTTCCTGTCCTCTGGTCTGGGTTTCCACTGAGACTATGGGCCGGGTGCTGAAGAGCTGCCAGTCGGTGTTAGAAGGAGCGTCTCGGCCCGTCTCTCATCAGGAATACTTTAAGTCTTCTTTTCAATCCACAATCACAGTTCTTGACTCTGTTCTCTACCTGACATGTAAGAAGACAAAAAAATAAGCTTCATTTGAAGTTTTATTTAAGTTTTATGAAAAGGAACGAACGTCCGCGCAAACTTAAAAAAATTTAAATTCATGCATCTAAAATTTAGGCCTTAAAATGTCTTGAATTCATTTAAAGAAATGTAAGTTGGCCTTAAATTTTGTAGTGGCAGGACTATTTAATCGCATATTTTTTCCTCGCAGGGTTTTCCATCAGACAAACATCTTCATTACGTTCTATGAATCAAGGTAGTTCAGGCTACCGCTAACTAGCTGCTAAAATACAGCCTGTCAGCTTTTTTTCCCCATCTTATTTCTTTTGTACATTTCTGCCATGATGCAGCTCTTGAATTTCATTCATAATGGACTTAAAATTGAATGTGTGAAACTTGCAGAAACCCTGGTATTCCCTCAGGTTTTTCTGACTTATGTTTACTAAAAAATGTGGTTTTAGTGACATTTTTTTTAATTGTAACAGATTTTTGGTGATTATGTTATGTTACCATATGTGTGTAGTGAACAGCCAGATTGAAAATGGGCTCCAGCGGCGTGTGTGTGCCCTGCTGTCTCTTCCTTGGGTGTGTGAGAACAAATCTGCCTCGGCCTTTAAGAGTTCAGGGTTTCCTTCCTGGCTCTCCACTTTGGCTCAGAGACTCAGCTTCTGTTATTGTAAGTAATCCTGTCATATCTCAAGCCAGCAGATGATAAAACATTCAACTTTAGCTTATAAAATGTGCAAAACATCCTCGTAATTGTGGAGTATCTTCTAAATGTATTTGCATCCCCGGCAAAGAAGTGGGAAAAGCCTTGAAATTATTGTGTCTTTTTTTTGTGGAATAATAACTTGACACTGAATAATTCTCAAATCCATCCTTTAACTTGAATAAATGTATTTAATTAGGACGGGGGGACATTAGAAAAAAGTTGTTTTTAAGAAAACTATCGGTGCTATAGTGATTACATGTCTAAAAATTACATTTATGCATCCCGGAAAAATCTGGACAAGTTTGGAAGTTATTTTAAGTATTTTCAGTGTCTGGATAAGTATGGAATATTATACTGTAGAAATATCTGAAATATGTGTTTTGTATTTTCTACCCCCCAAAAAAACAGGATAATAAAATAGTTCAACTTATAACAGTTGAAAAAACAAGCAGGATTCCAGAATAGATTTAAGTAGTTCTTTTTAGGTTGATCTGAGTTTGCAGGAAGTCTGGGTTCTGTCTCTTACTTTTCAGGTTAAGTCTTGTGTACACATATGTTGTAGGAATGTCAATAATTATTAGAGCTGCTCTACATTTATCTACATCCACAACCATGTATTTCAGTTTAACATCATTACATAACGGTGAATCCAACGTGTGATTCCAGCACATAAAGTCCAGGCGGACTGTGTGTCGCTGCTGGCCTTTCTGCGCCGGGGCGTGTGCGACGGCTGGCGCGTCTGCGTCTTCGGCAAGGCGCTGCGGAGCCAAGGCGAGGCGGTGAGGGCCACGGCCGTCGAGGTCTTCCCCATTCTGCTTCATCACCTGGGACCCTCACACCACAACCTCATCAGCACCGCTCTGCTGTGCGTAAACTCCCACCTGCAAACGGGACATCCCCGTTTTCGCTGTTGTTACCGCTGTGGTCTGTGTTTCCGTTGGTGGTTTACATCGTGGCTTTTTTTCCTTTGTTGTAGGTCTCTGCTGGAGGACGAGTCAGAGCGGGTGAAGGTGGCTCTCGCCAGGATTGTCGGGCATCTGAGCTGCGTCCAGTCTGAGCTTTCCAAGCTTTCTGACTCCAACGTAGAGGCCACGTGTCGTTCCAAAGTCCTCTGCCTTCGCTGGATTCTTGCAGCTCAGCATGCTGGGAATAAGGCGCCATCCCTCAAAGCAGCCATAGTTAAACCATTCATAGCTTTACTCAGACCTCAAGCTGCCAGCTGCGTTAAACTAGGTAATTAAAAGTTTTATTTTGCTTTCTAAATGAGCTTTCACAGCGCTGTAAATTGCTATCTTAAAAAACGACTCGACTTATTTCAGCGTTTCTGGAAGGCCTACCTCACCTCTGCCAGCATGTCAACCTGCTCGGTGCAGACAGCGACTCCCGGGCCGTTCTCTGCGCCCTGATTGGCCTGATCGAGGACGCCGATCCCGCCGTTAGGACGCGTTTTAGCCAATCCGTGCGTTTCCTGCTGACGGAGTCCACGAGGCACTCGGAGCAGGGTACGCTGAGCGAGGTGAGACATTTCAGCGATTGAACGCAGCCTTTTTAAAGTCACGCGGAGGCTGACGACGTGTTGGGGTTCTTGGGGTTCAGCTGCTGGTTGCGCGTCTTAAGGAGGCGTTCAGCAACGCTAAAGCCAGCAGAGACGACGGCCTGCGGAAGACACTCATCCTCACCACAGGAGAGATCGGCAGGTAAAACAACAATTTACACTATTAGCAACTTTAGAACTTTTACTTCAGGGTTATAATGTTTTTTTTTAATGACTGAATATATTTAGTGTAACTACAGCAACCTCCAGATGATTTGGAGCCTCGGTAAAGATGTGCTGAAAAGCTTTAAAATAAAAGTTTGCCATGGAATCTTTGTTGATCACAAGATGTCAAGTTATTTATAAATAATGTAAATAAACAGCCTGAAATGAAACATTTAGTTTCTCTACATGATACAGTGTGAGACTTTGCTTCTGGACCAAAACTTTTTGCAACATGCCCCGGAAAATTTAACGTTAGTTTTTCCAACTTAAAATCCAAAATATTTTTCTTGGAGTTTTTTTTTTTTATTAATTAACTAAATACACTATATATGAATTAAACAAGGTGACATTTTTGTCTTAATAAAGGGTTTTTTGGATAATTTATATATATTTTTTCAGTTTATTTAGTCTAGAAAATTATTTAGTTTGTTCCCAAGTTTAATTGAAGAATTAATTTGCTCCAGTTGTTTTTTTGTTTTTCTTTGAGTCGCTGGATTATTTTAGCCCTGCTTACAATGAAATTCAAGTTAAAAGAAAAATATTTCAGAGCATTGAAATTCTCGTGCTAAAAAGATTATTTAATAAAAGAAGCTCACTAAAGGGCCAAATTTGTAGCATTGTTGAACTGCAGTCACAAAATTGTTCCAGGGGCCACAAATTGGTCCCCAGACCACACTTTTTAAACCCATGGTCTGGACAAAAAAAGATTCATTTAATTTAATTTATAGACTTTTTTTTTTTCTCCCATGTTTTTATAGACAGTTGAGGAGATCTGCTGCATGTAAAATGGTCTTTTCCGTTTCTCTTTAGGGCTTCTCAGGGCAGTCTGGTGTCCTTCTCCCTGCTGCGTCTGCTCCACTGTCTCCTGTCCAAGTCGGCCACAGTGTCCATTGCTGCTTACACTCAGATCAGAGCGCTGGCGGCTGCCAAAGAGCTGAAGCTGCAGACCCTGTTCAGCCAGTATAAGAACCCCATTTGCCAGGTAGATAATTTGCCAATCTATGGCTCTGTACCTGCGTTTAGTGGCTTTTTTATTTTGCATATATATAAAATTGCAACACCTTGAAAGATTTTATTAAAGCTGAAAAAAAAGCTGTGTTTGATGATTTTATCTGACCTTTTTAGTACAGATTAAATATAATAATAAAATAGGAAACTAAACTAGATATAAACTGGCTTTTTTTTTTTTTTTTTTTGATAGATTCAGAAAGGTAGATATAACTGGAGAAATTGTGGACGGCATCTTTCTGTTTGTGGCTCGTGTTTTCAGTTTCTGGTGGAGTCGCTGCATTCGCGCCACGCCTCCGCCCTGCGGAGCACGCCGGACCAGACCAGCGAATCGGCCAATCAGAGAGAGCTGGCTTTGGACATTCTGGCTCAAATCGCGCATGCTTTCGACTTCCCGGACCTCCACCGCTTCCTCACCGTACGCTCAGACAGAACTTCTCTTTCCCCCAGAAACGGCATCTTTTTCACGCCACTGAAACACGCACTGTCTCGCACATCTGTGTCTGCAGCGGACGCTCCAGGTGCTGCTGCCATACCTGGCAGCCAAGGCGAGCTCCACAGGCTCCGCCCTCATCCGCGCGCTTGCCATCGAGCTGAAGGCGAACAGGAGAGAGATTCTGATCAACAATTTCAAGTACATCTTCAGTCATCTGGTTTGCTCGTGCACCAAGGAGGAGCTGGAGAGAGCATTTCACTATCTACAGGTTTTTTGTTAATATTAATCAATTAATCGCATTATAAAGCAAAAGGAACTCAATAATTTCCATTCTGATGAGTAATATTTTTTGTTTGCAGATGCATCATTATCTGTTTTGTTTATGGCTCCAGTTGTGTGTGGTTTTTACTATTCTGTCTCATTTATTGTTTCTGGTTGTCATGTTTTATTCTTGGCGTATGAAATATATTCCAGTTCTAGTGGGAAATGTTCTTTACAAAACTGAAGGTTATTTACAGGGCTGGACACTAAATCAATAACAATATATATCGTGATAAACTTGTGAACAATATCAATAGATAATACATCTGAACGGCACAGCATTCTGGGAGATATAGGCGAGGAAAAGCTTTATCTGCTCAACCTCTCGCAGTGTCAAATTACAAAGTCAAATTGATTTAGTCATATTTTATACATATGTATATGTATATACAACATTTTTATAACAACTGAAGTTAACACAGTTACTTAATTGTGCTATAAAATGATAATATTTGGCTGTAAAACACTTCACACTCAGCTTCGTGGGTCGTTTTCTGTCTTAGAGTGAGACGGAGATTGAGCTGGGTTCCCTGCTCAGGCAGGACTTCCAGGGTCTCCACAACGAGCTGTTGCTTCGTTTGGGGGAACACTACCAGCAGGTGGGCAGAAAACCTAAATCACTTTTTTTTTTGTAATTTCTCTGCTGTTTATTGACTTATTCAGTGATGGAAATCAATTCTTTGTAGGTTTTCAACGGTTTGGCCATCTTGGCCTCCTTTGCATCCAACGATGATCCATACCAGGGTCCTAGAGACATCACCACCCCGGAGCACATGGTCCACATCGTTTTCTCCTCAGTTTGTGATATGATCGACATTTCACATTTACCTAAATGTGACACTGCTGTGTTTCAGGCTGACTACCTGCAGCCCAAGCTGCTGGGGATTCTGGCTTTCTTCAACATGCAGCTGCTCAGCTCCAGCGCAGGAGAGAAGGACCGCAAGAAAATGGTGAGTCGTCCTCGGCTGACTGCCGGTCGCAGCCACACCATTCCGGCCCCGTCCGCTTCGACACATCTGCTTTTGCGCGTCTCCTTCGTCCAGGCTTTGACGAGCGTTATGGCTCTGATGCGTCTGATGGGCTCCAAGCACATCAGCTCCGTCAGGGTGAAGATGATGACAACGCTTCGCACTGGTCTGCGCTACAGAGAGGACTTCCCTCTGCTCTGCTGCCAGTCAGTACCGTGAAGTCGTCTCCTAAAAGAGTTTTGATGCACACAACAAAAAAAAAAGTTGAAAGGTTGCGCTTCCTTGTTGCAGGACTTGGGAGTGTTTTGTGAGGAGTGTGGAGCCCTCCCACCTCGGGCCTCTCCTGAGTCATGTTATTGTTGCCCTGCTGCCCTTGATCCCCCTGCGGCCCAGAGAGACCGCCGCTATCATTCGCTTCCTCATCCTGGACAACAGGTGACTTAAAAAAAAGAAAATAACGTATCAATATGAATAAGATTGAAAATCAAGAGTTCGATTGAACTACCGTATTCTGACATTTTTGTCAGATTACAACCACAAGCTGCAGAAGGAAGTGGAGAGAAAAATGATACTTAATTTTGAAGAAAGAAATCTGAAAAGTGCAGCATGCCCCACTGAATCAATACTTGGTAAAGCTTGCTTGGGACTTGATGTTTCTACCAGTTTTGCATATCCAGAGAAAGAAATTCTGGATCGAAAGTGTCTGTAAAACTTTTTAGGCTTTAACTGGGCCATTTTAACCGATGAATATTCTATTTTTAAAGCATTCTGCTGCATCTCTCTGTGTTTAGAGTCATTTTCGTGGAATATGAAAATCCGTCACAGCATCAAGTCTTTTAAAGCCTCTAATGGGTTTTCCGTAAAATCCCAATAAGATACAATAAAGTTAGTGGGTGTAATCTGACAAATTGTGAAAAATGAAAACTTTCAGACAGCTCTAGATGATTACAGAATGATCCCTACTGAGACCTTGCTTCTCTCAATCTCTTACAGGGACGAAGTAAACGATTACCTTCACGAGATTTACTTTCTGCCCGAGCATCCGGAGCTCGAAGACATCCACACGGTTCTGCAAAATTACAAAAAGGTTTGCGTAAAGTCACGATGAAGAGGGAAAAATACTCCTAAAGACAGGAAATGACTTGATAAAGAATTTGTTTCTGGTCCGTTCAGCTGACGGCCAGCAGCAGCGACCTGGCCTCCGCTCTGCAGCTGTCGATGAGAGCCGTTCAGCATGAGAACGTCGATGTGAGGATCCACGCGCTGACCAGCCTCAGGGACATGATGCACAGCAAGCAGGTACTATAAAACACCAAACATGGACTAATAGGTTACGGTAGTGTTTGAGGATCTCTGCCAAGAAAAGTGAGCTAATACTATAATCCTGACAGCCTTTTTAATACCGTTTGTAACATTAGTGCAGCCAAATTTAACGTAGTGCTGTTAATTATTCATGGTGTTTTTTCTACATCGTGTTAGGAGCTGGGGAGTAACTAGTTACATTTCTTTAATTATGTTTTACGTCAGTACCGTAACTTTTCTTTAAAAATGCACTTTTAGGAGTATTTTTTACTACGCTGTACTTTTTACTTTTACTTGAGTAATCTTATTATGTATCCACTTGTTAATTCAAGTATCCAAGGTTTTCCCCAGAAAACTTGATAAGCCCGGTGCTCGGGGCGCTGCGTGTTAAATAATGTTTAAAATTGACAGGAAATTTCAAAATATCACTTCCAATAACATATTCATATATATGTTATATAAATAACATATATATACAGTATATGTATGTTATATTTATATGTTAATATAAATAACATATTTATATGTTATTGGAAGACTGGAAGATTAATACCTAAACACCAACTATTAAGTCATTAAAAAACTAAAATAAATAAACAATGCTTAGCCTGATGGGGGCACAAGTAAAACCTGGTGACCCGCCAGGCTTATAATACACTGAGAGACAGTGATGGCATAGTTACTTTGAAAAAGTAACTTTAATCGGATTACTGATTACTCCTTGAAAAAGTAACTTAGTTAGATTACTGACTACTTTATTTGGAAAGTAACTAAGTTACATTAAAAGTAACTTTTTAGTTACTTTCAGCAGCTGCTAACAACAACACTCCACCACCTGTGAAAATGACATTGATCTTTGCCAAAACTTAATTGTAAGCTATTTTATAATGGTAACATCAACAA
>CAEFZX010011701.1:0-19046 GCA_903066825.1 Alfaro cultratus | reverse complement strand
TGTTCTCACTTTGCAAGGTTTTAATACATTTCTTATTTTCTTCTCATCCAGACTCTTGTTAAAGTAATTTCTGACATGACAGTAGGGGGCAACGGGGGGCAATAGGGGGCAACAGAGAGGTACCAGCGCAGTAACTCGACTTCAGGAGGAACAGCCGTCTGTCCACTGACTTATCTGCTGGGATTTTCTGTGTTTGGTGCCCCTCCCCACCCTGTTGCTGCTTCATCCTGACTCCATGCTGAATGCAAACGGCACTCAAGCCGCCAGAGACAGAAACTCTCCTCATGCTGTTCAAATCCCTGCTGACTCAATGACCAGAGACTTTAAATCAACACTAAAAACCTCAACAAAAAAAAAAAAAAAAAACGAGAAGGAAAATATGGTGGAAGAAAAATTTATTTCAGATCCTACAATTAAAACAATTAAAAATGTTAATCAAGTCCCACCACTATTACTTTGACTTTTCCTCCAATCAGCACATACGTAGCATCAGGTTGCTGTGAGACTTTGAGCTGCTTCCTTTCACTGCTGCAATGTCCAATAAAACCGTTGACAGGCAGAAACATCCTGATCTGGTGGATCAGTAACCAAGAACTGGAGCAGAAATTACATCCACTAGTTAATAAGTTTCTTTCTTTAACTGGTTTTATTTGTTTGAAGTGATTACCTCCACATGTGATGAATATCAGGCAGACTGGCTCTAATCAGAGTGCTTTTAAATCTCTGGGTAGCTTGCCTGTCTGCTAGGTCTCTCTGCTGCCTCTCAACACACCATTTCTCCTGACGTCCTACTATTGGTGCGCTCTCTCTGCCGTTCAGCTAAATTAATCACTTCTCCTGTTTCTCAGTCAGAGGCTGCCGTTCTTTCCTTTACATTTTTTCTTTCTACATATTTTTCAGCTACAGTCATGGAAATTAATGCGACCACAACGATCCACACGGTCCAACGCAATTTAAAAGAAAAGCTGCTTTTTTTTAAAACACAGAGATGATGGCTTCAGATTTAGGAGGCCAAAGGCTCAGTGGCATGATGTTACGGTTTGCTATTTTTAAACACATTACAACTGATCTGCTAAAACACAAAACCTTACCAGATATCTGTTTTTAAAGGTTTTGTTGGCCTTTACCTGAAAGTAGTTTGACAGGAAACAGAGTAATGAGAGGGAGGAAGACATGCAGCAAATGTCGCCAGGCCGGGAATCGAACCTGTGACCACCGTCAAGAGGATTAAGGCCTCAATACGTGGGTCGTACTTTGCCCCTGCACCACCTCTATATTTCTGTTTCTACTGCAAGCATCTTAGTGCACTAGAAATAAGACTTTAAAATAACTTTACAGTAAAATACAGGAGCTTGTTTTGAGTCACTAAATACGAGAGCAGATTATTTCACTTACAAGGAAAAAATGTTATAAGTGAAAAATAATCAGTGTAAGTAGAAGTTTTTAAAATCAATATTAAGGAATTATTAAGATAAGATTATTTAGAAGTTTCCTGTAGGAGAAATTAGTCTAAGAAGCAGGAGCAGAAACGGCAGAACAATAAGAACAGGACAAATGAATAAAAAGATAGAAATACATAAAAACACAAATGTCAGACCGGCAGTACAGCCACATAACCATTTCCATTCACATACAATCCATCCTCATCATGCTACTCTTCATCGTCTGGGCCTCCTGTTACTCTGAAAATAACTGACTGAAAACTTTGTTGAAAAGTTTCCTGTAAGTTAGTTTTGTCTTATTCTAAGTGTGTTAAGGTGTTTGCGTTAAAAACTAGACAGAAATATTTGTGTTTTTGCAGTGAAGGATCCAGAACAAACATTACAGATCAGACATGAAACACAGAGAAGAACAGAAAGTTCTGATCCAGAAGCTGCACTGCGGATTTGAATCTCTATGAAAATAAATAATCTGACAGGAAGGTTTTTGACAGGATGATCCCTCAGCAGGAAAACGCTCCACAAGTCAAACTAATACAGGAGACCGAGCCCAGAGCCGCTGGTTTCCATGGTTTCAGGAGGATTTAATGAGCGTCGTCGTTTCTGATGACAGCAGCAGAGGAGCCGCCAACATGGCGACACATCAGCACCTGCCTGGCCGCCGCCGCCGCAGAGAGGGGCTCTCTGCTGGGAAACTACCACTCACATTTTCCACTGGTGGGACACTGCCAGTCTGCCTCGGAGAACTGGGAGAACTGGGATTAAACTGGCCAATCAGATGGAGGCGCGCCGTAATGACCCGGATCTCTGCCGCCAATCTGAGCCCTGACCAGAACCAGACCGGTTCAAACACTGGAGGAGACGTTAGGTCAACATGCAGCCGATAATAATAATCATTTATAATAATAAACTCTGGATCAGTTTCAGAAACGTTTTTATCTATATAAACCCAAACGACATCATTTTTTTCAACTTTTTTCTCGCAATATTGTGACTTTATTCTCTTTATGCTGGCAGCAATGTGGCCGCGGCATCGTGGCTGCAGCATCGCGGCATCGTGGCTGCGGCATCGCGGCATCGTGGCTGCGGCATCGTGGCTGCAGCAGCGTCGCCGCGGCAGAGCGTGTTCTCACCGTTCTTGCGCTCGTTGAGCGGCGGCAGGCTCTGCGTGGGCTGCAGCGACAGCTCCTCCATCTCGTGGGTCACCGCCTCACTCTGTGGGCTTGGCACCAGCAGGCTGGATATCCCACAATCCCCCTTTGCTGCGAGCTGCTGCTGGGACGCCCAGGGCTCCATCCTGCCTCTGGAGGGGGCGGCCGGGGAGAGCGAGAGAGAGCGGTCTGGGTCACCGGCCCTTTAAGCAAGGCAGCCTGCAGGGAGAAGACATGTCAACAGGAAGTAGAAGCAGCTTGATGTTCCTGTTGGCCTCAAAGCTGCAGTAACATTTTTTACACATTTATTAAATCTGACTCCATGTTGTTACGGTTTAATATAAAACAGATGATCTGAACAGATCGCTCTCAGAACTGCTGCTGTCTGAAGAAATGAACCAAAAACAACCAATCAGAGCCAGGGGCGGGGCTTATGGCTGTTATGCAATAAGCCCCGCCCCTTGGTTCTGATTGGTTGAGGACAAACTTTTCAGTTTAGATTTTGGTGATAAAAGTTGGTGGATTAAATAAAACTCAGAAAGTCTGATTTTATTTTATTATCATTCAGTCCCATTTTTTAGCTTGTGTATTTTAATTTATTTGTTTTTCTTTTGTATTATTCTATTGTTTATTCTGATCTTTGTCATTTTTCCAAAGGAAATAAAGTAAAAATTATTGTTTTATATATCATAATGCACAGGTCTACTTATCTTTTCTTAAGTATTGAAATTATAACGCTGTGACTAAATGTTTTATAAAATTTGCTTCATTGGGAATCAATAAAATATAAAATAAAAAAAGCAGATATTAGCGTCACAGGCATCAGGGAGGAAGTTAAAGGTGTGAAAAGAGAGAGCAGGAGGCGGAGTCACAAATAACCAGAAATATTTGGAGAATAATTGTTTGTTACTCAGCAGCAGACGATGACATCATGATGACAACGGAAACTTTAAGAATAGAAACGTGTCAAGTTTCTTCCTGCCTCTGGCTGCAGAAGCAGGAAGACGAACAAACGGTCAAACGATTAAAACAAACTCGCTCTGATTCAGATGAACGGCTTTCCTGGACGGAAAAACAAACCGGAAAAGTCAAACAACAGAAGAAGAAAACTGATCAAACTGAGCGCTCAGCTTCCATCAGGCGGCGACCGCATCGCCCCAATGAGGCCCGCTGAGCGGCCATTCAGGAATATTCAAATGAATTGCTGCTGCTACAGGCATTTAAAGACGAGCAGGGACCAAAAGCCATGATGATGACGGCGATGATGATGATGAAGCAGCACTTGGAAATGCCAGGTGAAGCCATTAAACACAGCGCTGCAGCAGGGGCTGATGGGAAAGCTTCAATCAGCACACATCTGACGCATTTTAATGAGCATAACGGCTAAAAATTCAGTTAATGTTGGAAAAATAAAAGTTTACGTTAAAGCTACGATCACACGCAGGAAAACGTGACTCAAATCCGACTTTTCACCCAAAACAAAAACCCTGAGCTGATGGTTTTCATCAGACTGTTACTCAACGGCAAAGTGTCTTCAGTCAGAGGCTTATGCAGTGTCGCTGCAACACTGACCTCTACAGAAGCACCGCCTCTTCGTGATGAGCGTTACGGTTAATATTTTTGAGCTGAACAGCTCGAAGTAAATATTTTATGTTCAAACCATTTCCAACTTTACATTTTTTGGTAGTTTTTCTAACATTTGACCCATTAATCATTAATGTTTTAGTCATTAATCTGAAGTGGGCCTGACCCGCCCCCTCTGGAACCGGTCCAAGGCGTTGTCACGACCAGAGGTCTGTATTCAAACCACTGATTCATATCTGGTTCTATAATAACATCCAAACTCCAGTGAGCAGGATTCATAATCATTCATAATCATTATTTCAGTCATGTTGAGAGCATCAACATAAGAAGTTTTAACTGGATGAACTATTAGCTTCTCCTCTCATCCATTCCTAACGTTCTGATTACCTGAAACCACACAGCATCAAACATGCTTTTATTTTAGAACTGGATTTCCTGCTAAAGGAAATAAAACATTTATTTTGAAAGGAATAAAATGTGTCTTTTTAAGCTGGTCAAACTGAAGAAAGAAATGAGTCAATGATATTTGGGTTAACCAGCAAATTTGGAGAAAATGATCAGATGGGAAGAATTTCACAAGCAAAGCAAAAGGAGGGAAAGAAATGAAGGGAGAGATCGGCGGCCATGTTGGATGGATGGATGTCAGCAGGCTGAGCGGAGGAGAGCGAGGAGGAGAAGGAGAGCTGCGGATCCAGATGGCGGCGCAACATGTTGCTCTGACATCATCACCTCTCCCTAAACGCCACGGCTTCATCTCAGACACCAATCAGCAGCATCAGCAGCATCAGCAGCATCAGCAGCATCAGCAGCATCAGCAGCATCAGCAGCATCAGCAGAAGAAGAAGAAGAAGAAGAAGAAGAAGAAGAAGAAGAAGAAGAAGAAGAAGAAGAAGAAGAAGAAGAAGAAGAAGAGTGCCTCACACCTGTAGGGAAGGTTCAGGTAACCAGCCGACACGGTGCTGCTGCAGCAACACATCATCGTTCAGCGTTCCTTCACCCTGGGTGTGTTTGATGTTTCAGAGCGAAGCCTGAGGCCACGCCCACACCGCCATCAATCATCATCAAAGACGGTCATAAATCTACGTCACCTGACCAACGTCGCAAAAACAGAGAAGATGTGACTGATTGATTATTACTTTACTCATTGATCGGCACATTCTGTAGAATTGTTACTTAAGCTTCATTTATGCTAATTAAAAATACAAATAAGTTAAAAATCCAATTCCGTTTTTAAAATGAGAAATTCAACATTTCTCATTGAATTTCTCATTGAAAAAATTCAATGAGAAATGAATATTCCTTAATATCACTTTTAATGAAAATATCACTTTCATTAAAAGTGATGATAATCACTTTTAATGAAAGTGATTAATATGAGACTATTTTACAGAACTTGAACCAAGAGAAGCTAAAACTGAACTAGAGGAGTTCTGAGAACAGATTCACAGATAAATTATTTTTTCATCTTAAATTCTAAATGTTTGTATTTTTTGTAAAGTTTTGGTTTCATTTCTGCTCTGAATAAGTTTTATTTTCAGATGCTCTATACTCCAGTTAATGATTAATGGATTACTGAAGTATTTGATTTTTACCCGGTTATTTGTTTCGCTTCATTTGGAGCGGTCAGTCAAATCTTTGAGGAAGTTCAAGATAAGGGTGATGGTGCGGAGTCCTGCAGAAAGATGAAGGTCAGTGATGATTTCTGATGATGACTGAGCAGTTTCAGTATTTTAAATGTTTATCAGCATCTCTGAATAAAAACAAATGATTCGTTTTTAGAAGCGGAAATCCTCTGAAGGGTTTCTGACCACTGGACAGATGCTATGTCTCATTTCCTGCCAGAAACAGGAAATGTAAATAGAAATCTGAATAATTTGGGTCCTGACTGTGTATGTAAAGCGTTGGGATTGGAGCTGAACAAGGTTCAGGGTGTGTCTGTTTCCTCTCCCACGACCTAATCAAAGCTCGCACTATTCCAGCAAAACAAAAGAGGTTTCAGATCCGCCACACAAAAACAAAAATCCCTGAAAATTAATCTCAGATGGAGAAACAGAAAACTGGGCACCATGGCAACGACAGATCAATATTTCATAATCCTGATTTCAACAAAGAGCGGGTTCAAAACGAGGAAATGAGAGCAATAACAGACAGGCGACTCCACAACAGCAACACGGGAAGGAGGTCAAAGGTCAGCTCTACAACAAACAGGCCTGGATGAGAGGAATGTCAGAGATAAAGACCTGAAAAGAAAGAATCAACAAACCGCCGACACGTTCAGATTAATAATCACTCAGAAATAAAAACGCACGGCATGTGAAGAGGAAAAATGTTCAAATCTGTGGATTTAAATAATCTATCATCTGTGAGACAGGAGAACAGCTCTGGAGATGCTGAGCTGATCCCAGGAAGCAGAGATGAAGCAGAAATGTCCTACTTAAAGCTCAGACTGAACCTTTATCTGGTGGAAAATCACAGTTCAAACTGAGAGACACTAAAACTGAAAACATATTTAAATTTTATTCATATTATTAAAAATCTGGCCTTTTCCAGGAGAATCAAGGTACCTCAGAAACAGCCTTCAGTGTGGAAGTTTTAGCCGAGGAACGCTAGCTGTTAGTATCATCACGGGATGATTTTCAATGGAGGCGACTCGCCTGTTTGTTCAGGCTGACCTACAACTAGACTTTAATATTTACACTTTCTGAGGCTCTGTATTAATTTTAGCCAGATATTAAAAAAGATCCACCCACCGCATGACGTCACTTCCTGCCCACATCCTTTCTGCCTGATGCATTAAAGCGCATTTTATTATTAACCTGGAGCAAACTGAAGACTGTTTCATGTGAGGAGGAGGAGGAACTTTTTCACACAACCTGTTAGCTTAGCATACACTCCAAACCTCTGGAGAACAAACCAGCCACCTGACAACCAGGTGAGGTTTCTCTGAGCTGAGTGACATCACCGTGGGTCCGCTGGTGGGAGTGAGTGGGTGTGGGATAAGCTAGCACTGGCTAGCTAAGTTAAACCTGACAGGTGAGACTCAAACCGCCAGGTGTCAAAGGTAAAGCGACGACTGTCATTTCCAGAAAAACGTCCCACGGTAGTGAGCCCACTCTCCCACGCGCCCCCGGGTAGTTTCTCCCCACGCTCGCCTCCTGTCGCGCAGTGTCACATCCCGACCCGTTCCCCAACAACAACCTCCTCTGGTTAGCTCCAGTTAGCTCACTCAGGCTAGCAGGCTAAAAACAAGCCAGAACCGGCCCGGCTAGTGGGCTCTTACCGAACTCTGTCGACTCGAAAGCAGAACCCATCCGAGCCGTGGATCAGGACATGTCCATCGGGCTGGAGCAGATTTTTCTTCTCCTGCCGTCTCAATACGAGGCTGAAGTTTATTTCGCGGAGTAAAATGGCTGCGCCTCGTCTGGCTCCGGGATGCAGTGACGTCAAGACGTTGGAGGGGGGAAGAGGGCGTGGCCTCCTCATATGGATTCACACACTTAGGAAAATATAACTAAGGTTATTTAAACACGATGCCAAACTGAATGTACTAAACTTTACAGTCAGATTTAACTAAAATACAGGCGCGGCCGTAATTAGACCGGGATCGGAGCAAAAATGCAAAAAGTAATAGCTGTTTTACTTCAACATACTTTTAGAAAAAGCTGAAAGTAACCAAAAAATTATGTTAGTAAAAAGTATTCGATAAAAAGGCAAATCAAGTATTCAGTAACAATGATATCAGACAAAACAAAACTGCAAAGTTATGTGCAAATGTTGATATTTAAAGACAAAAAAATAAATAAATAATAATCCAGGCATGAAAATATTTAACCAATAAAAAAAATTATTACTTACAGCAGGTGATATTTAAAGAACATTTGGTTGAGGTGTCTATTTTTTTATTTTTGCTTTTGATCTTAAGATTTTAATATCCTCAAAATTGTTCATTTCATTGTATATTTAAAAAAAATGGACAAAACATTAATTCATCTTATTTTCAACATGAGCATTAAATTAGAAGTTATTGGTTTGTGACATTTTAAATAAAAAGTAACAGTCTTTATTCCAGGGTTCCAAGCTTTAATAAAAAATAAATAAAAGCATCATTTTCAGTAATGTCACATGTAGAAAGTTCAACAGCAGTCCATTTTATTCTACAATAATTTCACTTTCTTTCTATAAAATATAAAACATCTTTCATGATGTCAGTTTGTGTTTCTGCGCGGCAGCTGGAACATCTGCATCGTTGTGCAGGAACTCATGCAGCATCCTGGCGTTGTTGGCGTTCCCCAGAGCGGCCGCCAGCTCGTTGCGGCTCCGCCTCGCCAGCTCCGCCAGGCTGCCGGCGCTTCTCACCAGCGCCCGGTAGTTCTTGGAGTTGACGCCCGGCATCTTCATCAGGAAGTCGTACGGCCCTGGGTTGTAAAGGTCCGCCGACTCGCCGCCGGCGTCCGACTCAGCCGTGACGGCCTGGGCGGCGGCGGCGTCCGGGTCGGGCCGGCCCAACTTCAGCTCCTGGAAGAGCTCGGCGGTGGCGTGCGGCGACGGGCACCACAGGATCCGGAGGCGGGGGAAGTGCAGCGTGAGCAACGTGAGCTTGGAGGAGACGTCGGCGGAGGAGATTTCGCTGCGGAAATCGGAGCGGGCCGTCAGGGAGAACGGCTTGGCCGCGTCGAATTCGATCAGGAGCAGCGGCTTCCGGTAGCAGCGCGTCATGGCGAGGCACTGCGCGTAGAGCCGGCCGCTCTGCAGCGAGCCGATCAGGTCGCTCACGCTCTTCCGCTCCACGCAGGTGTCGGGCGTCAGGATGTAGTCGCCCACCTGCAGCGTGACGGGCTCGATGTCCAGGCCGCGGCGGTGCAGCAGCGCCGGCAGCTCGCTGCGGAACTCCCGCATGTCCACGATGACCCTGGAGGGCGCGGCGCCAGGCTCCTGGCCCCCTGCAGGCCGAAGCAGGAAGGACAGCCTTCATTTTTACACATTTACTGAAACTGCCACCAGGTTGACAGGTAATCTGTTTCTGCCAGTGTTAACAACCAATCAGAGCCAGGAGGCGGGTCTTAGCGCTGTCAATCATGGCCCTGCTCTCTGCTACGCTGAGGATGGCACATAGCATGTTGTGAATGCTAAGGCTAGTTAGCATAGCCACTGATGATGCTAAGCTAAATGTTTAATGTTCCAAAATTAGTAGATTTAGCAGCGAATACATGAGACTGATTGACAGCACAAACCCCGCCTCCTGGCTCTGATCGGTTGTTTAGCTCAGTGAGGAGGTTGATCTTCTCAGATTAATAAATATTTAAAAACGTGCTTTTTACAAAAGTGAAACTGCAGCTTTAAAGTTTCTGACAGGATTTCAGTTTCACAGAAACGTTTTACTGCTGATTTACTGTGTGAACATGAACCTCGATGCTGCTGTCAAAAAAGACGATTTCTGCTTTGATTTGATTTGTGACGATGAAAACATTGCGGTTTCACAGGGAGGCATGATGAGCTGAGGGAACCAAACGGACCTGCTCTCCGGCTGTTGGTGGCGCTGTTGGCCGGTTCTAAACTCCTGGCCAAGTCCAGGTTGGTGTTCTCTCGCCCCTCTCTCTCCTCTGGGATCACCATGGTAGCTTTTTCTCTGCGCAGATATATGCACACAGACAGTGAGTAGATATACACACTCACCCAGGCGGTGAGGTCAAAGGTCGGTTCTTGGGCCCGGTTCTGACCTGATCAGAAGTTCGAAGGCCTTCTTCTCGTGGGACAGCGCTGTGAGGTACCTCTGCTCCTCGGTGGAGCCGCCGTAGATCAGGAAGTAGACGCGCAGCGGCTTCCCGGGCCGGCCGGCTCTGTGGACCTCCAGCTGGCGGACGAAGCTGAGCTCGGCGTCATACAGAACCACGAAGGCGGGCTGGACCTCCTGCAGAACCCGGGTCAGGCTGTGCGGGTCGGAGCAGCCCCTCAGAGGGTGGATGACTGTCAGCGGCTCCTTCAGGACGCCGTAGTAGGAGTCAGACGACAGGTTCAGGTTCAGCTGCTCCTCCTCTTCCTCCATCAGGTGATCTTCACCATCATCGCCGCCCCGCTCCTCCTCTTCCTCTTCCTTCCTCATCATCTGAGTCAGCGTCAGAGAAGCTCGGCTTTTCCCCGTCTTGGTGCTTCGTTTCTGCGCCGGTTCTTTCCCCTTCCCTCCTTTTTTCACCCGACCTTTCCCCTTTTTCAGTGAGTCCAGGTCAAAGGTCGCGGTCGCCGCAGCAGGGTCCCGTTTCCCGACGGTCCGGGCGTAAAGCCGGTTCAGCAGCCAATCAGAGCCGTGCTTGATGAACTGCTGCAGCTGCGCGCAGGTCCGGTCGTCACTGGCGCAGATCAGAACCCGACCTGAAGCGCAGAGACAGACTTCCTGTTTGTAACAGGAAGAAGTATTCACACCCTTCCACAGCCGCACTAACTGAAACGGCACAGAAAGCTCCAGCTGCGTTTCTTTAAAAATGTCACCAAATCTCTGTCTATATTCTGCCAGTGAAAAAGAAAAACAGTTTCACAGCTGCTGTTTCTGTTCAGTGATTCCAGTTTGTGAAACTTTATGGAAACGTTCTGACAATAACATCGTCCAGTCGCCAACATACAGAATAAAATGTCTTCATTTTCATTATCCTAACAGCAGAAAACAGTTCTAGCTCCACTGGCAGATTATTTATAACAAAACATTTGAAATAATCTGCTAAAGGAACTGGAGCCTTTTCATCAACATGAAGGATTATTGACTGAAACCTGCTCCTCTATCGGACTGAAAAGTTACGTATAAGTTAGTTTTATCTTATTTTAAGTTTGCTAAGATATTTCTATTAAAAACTAAACCTAAAACGCCCTGAACATCTGTGGGAATATTTCCAGAAATAATAAAACAGCAAAACCTTTATCATTATTATCTATGACCTGTAGAGAGTTTAAATGAAAAGTTAATCCAGATTATTTAGTGAAAAGTTAATCCAGGTGTAGTGCCATCAGCAGCTCTCACCTGGCTCCTGCTGAGCGTTCTGGTTCTCCTTCTTGATCTCGTCCAGAACCTCAGTCAGAACCTCCCACTTTGGACTCTTCTCCAGCACCAGTTCCCGCTTGACCTCTGGAACACGCTGACCTTCAGAAAATCAGACAGGAAGTGTGAGTCGCGGACAGGAAGCGTGAGTCGCGGACAGGAAGCGTGAGTCGCGGACAGGAAGCGTGTGTCGCAGACAGGAAGCGTGCGTCGCGGACAGGAAGCGTGAGTTGCGGACAGGAAGCGTGCGTCGCAGACAGGAAGCGTGCGTCGCAGACAGGAAGCGTGCGTCACAGACAGGAAGCGTGCGTCGCAGACAGGAAGCGAGAGTCGCAGACAGGAAGCAGACAGGAAGCGTGAGTCGCGGACAGGAAGCGTGAGTCGCGGACAGGAAGCGTGCGTCGCAGACAGGAAGCGTGAGTCGCGGACAGGAAGCGTGAGTCGCGGACAGGAAGCGTGAGTCGCGGACAGGAAGCGTGAGTCGCGGACAGGAAGCGTGAGTCGCGGACAGGAAGCGTGCGTCGCGGACAGGAAGCGTGCGTCGCGGACAGGAAGCGTGAGTCGCAGACAGGAAGCGTGAGTCGCAGACAGGAAGCGTGAGTCGCAGACAGGAAGTTGTACCTTGGTGATTCTCGGCGGTCAGTTTGGGTTTCTTCCCGCCGTCGGGGCAGCGGTACACTCGGCTCCTGGCGTTGACGAACATGGCGGTGCTGCAGTCCAGGAAGAGCCAACCTGACGGAACCGAAGGAGAAAAGTCAGAGCAACGAAACGTTCAGTGACCTCACATGAAACCTGCCGGGTGTCTGATCACAGATCCTCAGTATTATTTAGGTCTGAACTTTGACTAGGACATTCTAACCGATGAGTTTTATTTGATGAGTTAATAAAAATATAATACATCATATCTGTAGCCATAAGGCAGACCCACAGCTTCTTATTTATTTGTGCTGATTGTTTTTTTCTAAATGATTTGTGTTTAGTAAAAGCAGATCTATGTTTATAGTTCTACTTACTCCAAAGCAGAAATGTTAATGAGCCAGAATCTAGTTTTTGTACCTCTTTATTTTAATTATCTGTAATAAATCTGGTCCTGCGTTGCAGAATGGAGGTTTAAATTAGCTGAACTGGTTCAGAATTATCAAATAAATTTGTAATTCAGGAAATTTATGTTTAAAAACAGAAATGTCACTTCATCTGCTTTTCTGTATCGGATCGGTATCAGCCGATACTAAACCTCAGATATTGGTATCGGAAGAAGTGGATCGGTGCGTTTTAAGGTGGTTTAGTTTGTCTGACCTGAGTTGGAGCCGAAGGTCTTCTGGCTGGAGCGCAGCGACTCCAGCAGGTTGAGGAAGGTGACGCAGTCGTACTGGGTGAGGTAGAGGAGCAGAACCCGGAGGACCTTCAGATCCTGGACCAGCGCCTTGGTCTTGGCTCCCAGCTGGTGCCACAGCGGGTCCAGGTAGTGACGGATCGTCTGGAGACGAAGAAGCAGACCATGAAGGAACATGGAGGCGGCTGAGCAGGAGAAACAAGCTTCGCTCCCCAGTAGAAACCTTCTCAAAGGCGTTCCCCAGCGCGTTCTCCAGCGACAGGTCCTCGGCCTCCAGGCTGGGGTTGTAGCGCTTCAGCTCCTTCAGGCAGGCGCTCATGATGTCCAGGATGGAGCTCTGGATGGCCCTCATGGCCGGCGTCAGCGACACATGCAGCTCCACCACCTCCGGCTTGTGTCTGTCCAGCGCTGCGTTCACAGACGCCTGGAATCTGAGAACATTTTATCTGAAGAGGTGAGCATAAGACTCACATGAACTAAACATGAAATAAACATAAAAATAAGACTGTGATAAACATGAAGGAGTCTTGATGAATAACTGCCATCATGAAGTGTCATACAGTAAATAATGACACCTTTAATCAGAGTTTTAGTGTAAGTTTGCCTTAAAAATGTCCTTATTTATCAAATGACTTCATGAAGACTCCTTCATGTTGATCTCAGTCTTCTGCTCTCCCCTTCAGATGAACCGTTGTGTGTTTGCTGTACCTGGGCCACAGGTAAAGCTTCTTGACGAACAGGTTCCTCATGACCCGCTCCACCTGGCAGAAACCCGAGCAGAAGGAAGTGGCCTTGTCAGTGAAGGCTTTGATGAAGCCGGTCTTATTCTTCTGCCTGAACAGACGAAGGATGAACGCCTCCTGACACGACTCCAGGATCTTATGAGCTCGATACACCAGGATGCCTGTTAAAACATGAATAAATTCATGTAATATTAATGTAATAATTTCATCTGTTTTCCCACACTTCCTCATTTATCTGCAGGATTTCACCAGGAAAATTATGATAAATAAAGAATCATAGTTTCTATCTTATTTGTTATGTAAAACAAATAAACTAAACTCTGACATTATTTTATTCTTTTATTCCAGAAACAATTATTTTTACTAGTGTAACTTTATTTGTAAAGCTAATTTTACAGGTCAGAAACTGTAAAAACTTCATAAGATAAAAGATAAAAACCTGAAAGATGAAAACAAAACAGCAAACATGAGGCATAAACAGTCACAAATAACATAATATATTAGTTATTACCGGTCTGCTTATTTAAATCATAATATTTTGGTTGTTATTAATAGAACAAGCTGTTAAGCTCCAGAGCTGGTTATTAGTCAGGCTATCTCCTCATGTAGCAGCAGCTTGCTAACAGTGTTACTTGGATTAGGCCGATTCATGTCTGTATAGTCAAATGTAGACGCCTCTTTTGAGCCAGCTGGCTGCCAGTGTGCAGCAATTCAATTCAAAAATACTTTTTAATCCCAAAGGGAAATAAAATGTTGATGTAACTCATTATTCAGATTCTTCACAGAGTTATTGTTAGCAGGGATTTTATCCAGATGAAAAGTTTGATAAAAATGTTATCTGTAAAGTGAATTGATAGAAAAAAAAGCAGCAGCTCTGCTACAGGATCAATAACCTCCATTGGTCGGTCTGACCTGAGATGAGGTGGGCAGGAATGCGGTCGGTGAGGAAGTCCACCACCAGGATCCTGCTGGTGACGAACAGAACTCCGCCTCCGGTGTAAACGCCGTAGCGCTCAGCGCTCTGGACGTCGCTGGTCACCGTCCTGGGCAGGTGGGTCACGCCCTCCACCCGCAGCTGCTCCGTGAAATACTCCTGAGGGGCAGAAGGACAGTCACCGTCGGGTCCAAACCCAAAGGTCACGTAAAGGTGAAACCTGAAGGTCCAGAACCAGATGACACTGAACACGGAGAACTGAAGTCAAATAATGATGTCTAAAGCAGCAATGCAGAGAAACCATTTAGATTTATTTAACTCTTTTTACTTCTACTTTAGTAATATAATTATAAAGTAACTCCACTACTAGTTGAGTAAAATTTCTGACTCCTCCACCAACCTGGGCTTAAGGTATCTGACCCAAAACGCATCACATTTATTCCTTCATGGTTTATCTGCTGACGTTCATTCAAAGCATATTTTTTATCTGTGTCACCTGAAGATTAAACTACTGGACTGTAAATCACATAAGTTAAAATAAATTAATGTTAAAATAAAATTAGATTTGGAAGTTTCTGTTTCTCACACCTACATTTGTTGTCATTTTGAAAGATATTTTTAATTTATCCTAAAATGCACATTTTAATTGTGTATAGATACAGAATATATATTTCAAATGCACAGTAAATATAAACACTGTTTTATTTACACCACTTTATCCATTAATGTATTTTTCCCATTATAATTTTTATGTTACCATCCTGTGTTGTTTCAGTGACTGTTGCAACCTCAGCTGCTACAAAATTCATCAGAAGATAAAGTTAAACATTGAAAGTAACAGCAGGACTTAGCGAGCAAATACCACTAGCAACAGCTTTGTTAGCCGACAGCTGTCGCCATGGTGATTTCTGACCCAAATCACCATAGCAACAGGACAGTACCGAGTGGTTCCGGTGCTAAAGGTGTACGGAGCCTCGTACCGGAAGCCCGTTGAAAGGCTGTTAACGTTTTAAACTGTGTGATTGTGAGCGTGAGTGGGAATAAAAATAGCAATAGTTATTCTGTCCCATTTAACACAGTAAGAGTGGAATCGGTAAAACTTTTATGGATGCAAATTCGACAAAAAACCAAACCTGTTTAGGATTTTATTTGAAACATGATGGAACTTGACTAAATGTCATGTTTTTATTGTTTTTACTGTTGATTCTATGTTGCATCATGGTTCTTTTTTTTTTTTTTTTTTTGATACGATGTGAAGCACTTTGAAATGCCTTGCTGCTGAAATGTGCTATACAAATAAAACTTGATTGATTGATTGATAAACGAACCGCCCCCGAACCTGTTCGGCTGTGGTTGTGTTGAGCAGCAGGACCAGGCTGCCCTCCTCGGAGTAAACCCGCATGAAGTGCAGCAGGACGCGGTCTATCCCCAGACCCTCCGCCGCCACCAGCAGCCCGTCGGACCCGAACAGACCCAGAAACATCTCGGTTTCGAAGTCCAGCAGCGGGCCCGCCATCTTGGAAATCCGTTTAGAGCGTTAAAACGTGACCGAGCAGCAGCTGCTGCTTCACAGCTGCTCAATGTTTTGAAACGACACACTTCCGGTGACGACAAGAGAGCAGCGAGAGACTTCCGGTGAGTTTGGCGGTCAAGAGCAACACCGCCATCTTGTGACAGTAAAGATTATGGTCTTGTTTTTGTTTAGTTTTTTTAACCATGAATTTATATATAGCATTGATTTTAAAAATCGAAAACTGAATGTAGCAGAGATCAAATAAGCAAAACCAGCAGTGGGAAGTAATTACCTTGAGTAAATATTTGGAAAAAAGTTACTCAATCTAACCGATACTCTCACATGAATATTTATCCATATGAGAGAAAACTTCATTTTTCCGTAAAATGAAGATCTTCACTGAATGAAGAACAAACATGTTTGAACCGGAACATATCAGACAGTGGAGTTTGTTAGAGTGAGACCTCCTGTTAGTAAACTAGTCTTCATGTTCTGGGGTTATTTACCCTGCTGGCAGTAAACTCTGCAAATTGTATATTATAAATTATATAATATGAAATATATATAAGATTATATATTGCATATTATAAAAGATGTATGTATTATTATTGTCCTTTGAATAACATTCCCCTGTTCTAACATAAATATTCATAACCTGCTGTAGGTATTAGTTTAATTAGTTTTACATAATAAAAAAATCTTACTTGAAAAAGTTTCTTCCACCTGAATTTGTTATTGTGTTCACATTATATATTTTTATTAGTTTTTTATTTTAGTCTTTAAAATACCAGCACATAACCTTATATTTTGCTGTCTGATGACATTTTTAATGTCTGTAGATGTTTCAGAGATAAAAGAAAACAATAAGTAGGTATTAGATCGAAGTAATGTTGAGGAAACAAGCAGCCTCACCTGGACAGGTGTGACCAGAGCAGACCAAACCGATGGGAACAAAGCCCAACAGGAAGTAGCTGTCAGGTGTTTTCAGTCCTACTTAAATCCTAAATGTTTTGCTTCAGTGTTTCCTGTTTTTATTCTGTGCCTCTGATTTGTTCAGTTGAAGCTGCTTTGATGTTTGTGCCGCTCAGAGATCTGTTACCGAGTCAGATGAACCACAGTGCTGCAGTTTTACACTTTACACACTTCAATGTGTCAGAGATAAACACAAGATGACAAACTGCACTGCTGGCATCACCTCTCTGATGAGGCAGCACAAACACAGCAACAACTGCGCTCACATATGCTGCAGACGGCTGCAGTTCATGGGCAGGCCAGCAGGGGGCAGCGGAGCGCTTCCACACCTTCCTCTGGTCTGAGCAGCATCATGCAGGAGGAGAGATGGAGAGCTGACATGAAACCATCAGGAGGAGAAATGCAGAACCTTTGTTTTGACTTGATGACGAATTAAATTAAACCAAACGATGCAGGAAGGAAAAAAAAGGCAAAGTGAAGAAGAGCCGAGCTGAAAATGGAGCCGCTGAGGAGGATCTCCACACCAAGCCTGAGACTGGCGGCAGCATGGAGGACGAAATCAGACGAGATGTTTAACGCTGCAGAGCAGAGAAAACAGCTGAGAGCTTCACACTTCACTTCAGCAGAACAGAGAAGACGCAGCAAAACGTTTCTTCTGCTGGACCGTAAATCAGCTGCCAGTGCAGCTCTGCAGCAGGAAGCACAAACCTGGGAGTCAGAGTTCACGACCTTTAGTCCTCACATCATGGCTGATGTTTGAACACCAGAAGTTATCGTTACTATGAGTTATTTTCTGTTTTTAAACAACGTGTGGAGCATTTAAACGTCCATGAGAAGACCAGACTGAGCCTCTGTGCCAGAACCCTAATCAGCCTGTTTACAGTTGATTAGCTTTGGAAATATGTTAACATTTCTAACACTCATTTATAGAAAAACATAAGAGTAAATCCAGGTGTGGAGACCTTGAACACCTGCAGCATATGGAGCTAAAACTAACGTTTATTTATTTCTGGTTTAGCGAGTCGCTGTCTGGAAACCTGGAAATGAACGTTAAAGGACTTCATGAAGTGACTGATTTTATTCTGCTGGGTTAGAAACGTTTCTGTCCGACTCTCAGCGGAAGTGCAGATCAGATCTGATTCATGAAAATATAAAAATACACTTACAAAAAATCATTTTATTTTTGGAGAACATCAACATTCCATCCATTCACGGTTGGATGACTGAACCATCCATCCAACCATCCATCCATCCATCCGTTTGCTGCTTTAGTTTTCTGTTGATGATGAAAGGTGCTGCTCTCTAAATGTCTCTCTTCGTTTCTCCTCCCTTTATTTCCGTTTTAAATCATTTAACCGTTTTCCTTCCTGTTTCCTCCACCATGGATCTGGTGCTGGTTTGATCCGTTTCTGATTTGGAGGATTATCTGAAAAGCTCTTGATCTGCCAGAGATAAAACATTTGTGAGTGTTTCTACATAATATCACTGCTGCTGCGGTGAAAGAGTCGGGCCACAAGCTACACACATCTGTTGATCTGCTGTCTCAGGGTCGGACTCAGAAACGCATGATTCGCTGAAAGCCTCTCAGCGCTAAGAGGGTCACGAGAAATAAAAGCCAAACACAGCAGCAGCAGAAACCCGACCAGAACCGACCCAAAGCCTTCTGGCTCTTTTTCTCTGCTGCCTCCATGAAACATGAAGCTGTGCATCCTCACAGCGCCGAGCCACGGATCAGGCAGAGGAACCGAGTCAAGCAGCCCTAATTACACACCGAGCAGCGGCTTTGTTTGGTCACAATGGCTGATGACCAACAGCAGAGAGACGGCGCTTCTTCCAGAGATGAAATTTACATATAATGAGGACAGAAACAGGAGGATGGAGACGCAGCCTGCTGGTCAACGTCAGCGTCCAAAAGAGAGAGAGGAAAATGAAACAAAGACGACAGGCTGCTAGTCTCACACACTGTGGCAAATCACAGCGACAAGAGATCTGATAGAGGAAATGATGAGGGATGGAGCCGGAGCGGAGAGCTGGGGGATGACAAAACTCACCACAGAGAGCCAGCGGCTGGTCAGCACAGAAAAGAAAAGACGATTATCAGGTGAACCAAAGGGAACAAAGCGTGGAGATTTACACACAAATAAGAAAAACAGACTGTACAGCCAGAAAACACAGAGCAGTTATTAAAATAGAATAATCTGATGTAGAAAACCCATCCATCTTCTAACACCTTGTCCCTAATGGGGTCAGGAGGTGCTGCTGCGGGCGAGAGGCAGGGTCACCTGGACAGGTCACCTGGACAGGTCACCTGGACAGGTCACCTGGACAGGTCACCTGGACAGGTCACCTGGAC
>CAEFZX010011699.1:0-156380 GCA_903066825.1 Alfaro cultratus | reverse complement strand
GATTTACAAATATAGACCCCCTACATGTTACTTACATAAGGAAATTTCGTGCAAAAAGACTACATGACATGCATACAAGACATGCATACAAGACATGCATGACATGCATACATGACATGCATACATGACATGCATACATTCTGCCGCCATAGAATAATTCCGTTACCTCAATTAAACTTGTACATGTAGATATTATTAATTTCGTGCTGTGCTCCACAGCAAAAGGAAAAACCGTTAAGTACTCAAAACCACTTCTTTGTGGCTCTCTGTATCAGCGCAGCGCAATCTCGTTGCCATAGCAACTGACAACGCCGCAAAAACATCACTCAAAGATTTCCCACGCAAAGAGCAGGACATTCAGTCTGTTGCAGTAGTATGGTTTTAGGTTATGGTTTTTGAGATTATTAATAAGTGATTGCCGTGGTAAGAGGAGGAAAACTATAAATATATCGCTGTACTTGACTTTACTGTATAGCAAGCTCACTGGTACTGTCTCTTACTCTGCAGTTGCATGAGCGCCCCCTGCCATGAGGCAAGAGAACTGCTTGCCTCACCTCCAATCTGTTCTCTGCCGTTTCTGGTCGCTCCTCAGCACACGAAACACGTCACACACACAGTTGGTGACGAAAAACACTGTACATTGTATACGTAAGCTAAATCACGGAAAATCTGTTCATACGTTAAATGTTTTTTAGCCATTTTATTGGCGACGTACAGACAGGAGAAACATGATCCCATAGAATGGCAGCCAGTGCAGTTAGTGAGAGGTTGACCCATCCCAGGTGAGGCTCAGCTCTCTGCTGCTCAGCAATTTTGAAGAAATAATAATCAGAATATTTTAAGCTAAATGAAAAATAGGTACTTTATAGTACAAAGTACAGGTTGAAAAAAGCAATATAAATTATTTTATCATTATTTTTCCATGATTGCAGATGAGGCTCTGCTTACCTTCCAACTTACCTAAAGATGTGACTTGATTAGGTTGACAGATTGTGCCTTCTATTGAAGGCTTGGTTTAAAAAGAACTAAAGCATAGCTGAACAAATCGTTATGCTCTTCTTTCAGGTTCCAACTTTCCTCTCCCTTTTAGAATATCTATTGAGGAAGATATCCATCCATGTCAACTCACGTAGCGATAGAACACATGTCCTATCATCTTGCCAAGAAGACACTGTGCGGGGGTGATGGTGATTAAAGTTTAAAGTTGGAAGTCATTTGTTGCCGTGGTAACACAGTGGCCCAGTAGAATTTAATGAATCAATTAAGCTTGACAGCCTGTGGGGAAGCCAAGGGTGGAGAAGATTGGTAGTGCAGTTAGTACATGTGGTGTATTCGGTAAAATTGAATACAAGATTCTGTATGAATGCCCCCTTTTTGTTTTTCAGAAGGCTCAGCAAGATGGAAATACCAGTTTTATGGTATTGCAGAGAATTTGACCGAATGAAATGATAACATTTCAAGTTTCCTGAAGGAGGTCAGACTTGACAGATCAGCTTAATCATGCTGAATCACATCTTGCACTTTGAACTGCTCTCCAACAACCATTTTCAGGGTATTCTGGTTGTGAATAAACAGCAATAAAAACTCAAAGGTCGAAAATGAAGCCGATGGGCAAAAAAAATATCCCTTATATTGTACGTTTTAGCTTGACTTCTTTTGCTAAAAAATATTCAACAACGAATCTAGTCACAGAATAGATTCTTTGTGATTTGCATGGAGAATTTTATTGAAATTTGTACTTTAAAGTATATGTGGAGTAGAAATCACTTATTCCAAAACGTTTGAAGACTTTTATCACCAACCAATGTTCCTTTCAGCACCAGCAAAATGACATGCATATAATGTGTGCTTAGCCCCTGGAAAGAGTTTAGTGCAGAGATAATAGAGTTTCTAAACGGCCACAATTCCCTTCACAGGTGGATGCGATTAGTGGTTGAGGACAGAAGGCCACAATCTTTCCCTCTCCTCACCCCATACTTCACTAATGCTCTAAGAAAGCAGACAGCAGTGTCACATTTCATTACACACAAACACACGACTTTACTTCCGCTGCAGCTTCTTCATTCTGGGAACATGACCCGCGGCCAACTGGACTTTACTGGTCAGCAGGTTAAACTAAGAGTATAGTGGGCCATGCTCCTGACATTCATGAAACCTTTAGAAATGTCCGCTGAATATTTTTCACTACTTGCTGTTGTCCAGTCATTATGAACCAAAATATGTTAAGGTTATGATTGGACAATAATTTTTTATTTATTTTTTATTTTTTTTAAGGAAAATACAATCTCAGGAAAGTGCATCAATTCCCAAAATCCAGTAGTTTGTAGATTCAGCTTTAGGATCAATTATCTCGAATTGTTTCTTATGACATTTTTTTATTTTTTTTTGTCTCTAACATCATTAGGTACAATATTCAAGCTACTGTTCTTTACAGCAGTACTTGGGTACATTAAAGTTTGCCACTGTTTTATTAATGGACAGCAATAAAGCCACACCACAGTAATCTCTCTCAGGTCTGGGCTTTGACTTGCTCAGTTGCCAAACCTTTATTATTATTTTTTTTTTCTAAACCCTGTGTTCAAAATTCTACCCTTGCACTGTAAATTCAAGACCAATTTTCATACAGGCAAAGCTTCTTCAAGATGGTCTTGCTGTGATTTATTACAACTTACTACCAAAAATATTTGAACTTTTGAAACCAAATTTGAATTTTCTTTGTGTAAGCCATTTCTGTGACATATCGTCACCTTCCTAAAATAATGGACTGTCATTTTTTGCCAAAACTAATTTTGACATAAAAAACAATCGCCACTTCTTTTTTTCCAAAAGATGTTTCAGACAAAACAACACTTTTTTCCCTCACAAGCTACGTTACAACATACAGATGCTGTAGGCTACACATTGTAATGGCCAGCATTACTGCCTCACAGCAACAAAGACCTGGGTTTTTATCCTGATTGGGTGTTTCTGTGAGAGGTGTTTACATGTTCAATAAAATCCTGACAGTGTGTTGCTTTTTTTTTTTTGTCATTCAATTTCTTCTGAAAAATTTAAACAATCATGACTTATTACTCATTGGTTAATGCTTGACTATACAGAGATTATTTCTTGACAGATGTAAGTGAACTTCAATTTTTTTTTTGCACACTTAAGTATTTTTAACTTCCTTTCCCTCTGCTGTTGCTCTTTAAATGCATTCCTCCTCCCTTAGTCCCCTCCCCTTCCTGCCTAGCAAGAGATCCCGAAGGATCAGCTTTTGTCAGTTACAGTGAAACCTGAGAGGGGCAGCCTGAGCAGCTATTTGCACAGTAAATCTATTTAGGTGATTCAAATAACAGCGGGTGAGGAGAATTTTGCTCTGTTTGCCTGTTGTGACTCTCATTAAAATGCACTGCCAACACATTTACTTGCATACACATAAAAGTATAGATGAACAAGTGATATTTACACAGAAAATAACTGTGCCGATCATGGAATAGTAGAGGAAATTGGTTTATAACAAGTGTTTGTAGGGAAACAGCGTTTTAGTATTCACCTCAGAGTATTTCTCTGGAAAGGGAAATGTCACTTCTTAAGTTTGCCACAACCCTTGAAGCAAGTGGAATTTATCACATTTCAGCATAAACAAAGGCCTTGCACTATGAAAAATTAAAAGAAGGCTTGTAATGACACACATAGTAAAACGGTGGGTGAGAATTCTGAGTCTTTCTTGAGATGCTGGACTGAATGACAAATGGACTGCTTTATAGGTCGAGGCCAGACAGTGGCGTTAATAAGTCGTGACCAGCGAAGTTGTCCTTGGCTGTAATGCCCAGCTTGCAATATAGTCTTGCTATCAAGGATGCAAAGAAACAAGGGTTTGTAAAACCTACATAAAGTGAGATGTAACATTTTAATATAAGTTAGACTCTATAGTGGACAGGCGTAACTAAAATTAACTACTTCATTGAGGATTATAGTAGTCTGCGTAAAGAACTTAAGATTAGGGTGATGGCAAGGAGGCCTTCCAACATCAAAGGCTAAGAGCTCATAAGATAAATTGTCAAAATGCCAGTGGAAACATGGAAAAAGTCCTGCAATATGAAGACCTTGATCGAAACACAATTTACCCCAATGATATTTTTTTACATGCTAGTGGTATGAATAATTTTGGACTTAGTTGTGTGAGATTTAGATTAGTTTAATTTTCCTTTCAGTGTTTAGAAGTAGAAGCAAAATAATAAATTAGTTTTTATGTTGCCAAAAGACGCAGACACTAATCAATTCTGCTATGTGGTCCCCATCTGGAAACCCCCGGAAACACTGAGACCCAACAGTCACGCGTAGTTTTATTATTTTTTCTTTATGTTGGCTCCAAATTCATCTCACACAGACGCACGCAAACTGTTACAATAAACATATGCATGCATGTTAATTTTCCACCAAACTGGTGACAAACTGCAGACATGCACTTTCGCCGTGCCTGACATCCCAGACTGGGATATTTCTTGCAGTGTGCGACTGGGCACCGATCTGTTGCGCCCTCCCCCTTTTTTTCTCTTTTTATTCTTTGACACAAGCTGTTGAACCGCTCTCTAATAGCCTTTAACAAGTGTTGGTCACTCAACAGCGGGCTATCTCACGTCTGAACCTAAAAAAGCAAATCCCTCAACTCCACCGGTGGGAGGAGGATGAGGAGAAAGAGGAGGAGGGGGAGTCAGATAGCGACCAGATTAGATTTGTTTCCAAACGCGCACCGATGGCGGTGTGAGGCGTTTGGATGAGGAGGACGCCGCTTTGGATTGGTGATCAGTTTTCCTGCGCATCTTTCGCCCTCATCTTGGGCTGAACAAAGACAAAAGCCATGGATTACTCTCTTTGCATGTTGGTTCTTCTGACGACTCTTTCGTCGGTTTCGCCCGGACAATTCCCAACATCCCAGATGTGAGTATCGCCTCCAAACAGCCTGTTGGCTTTCCAAAGTCTACGGGAGTAACAGTAAAGCGCGCCTGGGAAATGACGGCTTTATTTTTGTCAGAGCGCTTGCTTGTGTGAAACCGTAACACTTTTTTTCCCCTACTAGTCTGCGTTAAGGAAGTGAAAGTTGTTAAAAATGCATGTAGCCGATATGAAGTCAAATTTGACTTCATGAAACATGTTTTAGTTGTCCTCACTGTAAGCTTGCAGCGGTGACGTGTGTCTTGCTGGCTGTCATACCCATCATCCTGGAAAGATAAATAAAGTTCAATGTCTAAAGTTTTCCAGTTGCACCTTTAAAGAGACTTTTGTTTTGAATTTAAGTTATATGAAGTCAAGTACAGAGTTGAACTACTTTTAGCATCATTTATTGGGAATATGTAGTTTTCTTGTGGTATTATTTCCTAAGGGGTCTCAAATAAATAAATAAATAAATAAATGGGGGGTGTTGAGGATGTTAACAAAAGAATCAACCAAATGTTTTATAAGCAAATATTTTTTTTTTAATGAAAACTAACTATACTTTTAATTACAAATAAATTGCCAAATCATGCCATTTGTTAGTTGATGTCACAAGTTTCATTAGCTGTCATCTTGGTATCCAGAATATGAATAGTTTAGAAACTACTGCTGTGAAACATGGGTTAAGAATAGAACGTGTTAAGCTTTTCAAGTCAGAGTAATCTGATAGAAAACTATTCTAAAAATCAAAATGTTTGCTTAAACAGCATGAGGTTTTTTTGGGATTAAGATTTTTAGTTTGCTTTGGTCCCTGCCTCTCTGTTAGCTTCAGCCTCTACAATCATCTGATCCGGTTTTATTCTAATTAAAGGTACAAAGAGTTGTCTTCTGCAGGTTTATTAGCTGCTTCCATTTTTATTTATTTTTATTTTTTTTAGAATGGCTTCCTTTAGTATAAAACCAGATTAGTTGACCCAAGCTGCCTCTTATTTATTTATTTATTTATTTATTTATTTATTTATTTTTATATATATATATTTTTATTCTGAAGACTAAATGACTAGTCTAGGCAGTACCAAATCAGGCCAGGCTTAAATGGTTCATGTTTTTATTTGTTTTGTTTAGAGAAGTGAATAATTACATCCATGATAAAAGAAGCTAGGAATCGGTTCATCATCAATGTCCTTCTTATGTAAAAAGTAAAGAGAAAAGATGAAGCTAAGAGTTTTTGGGCATAGTAACTGCTCAGGTAAATAGAGTAAAAAAACAAAACAATATTATTGCTGGATACATGGAGGTTTTGAGAATTGTTATACTTGTTTTTTCTTCTTCTATTCTTGACTTGAATTGCTTCACAAGTTCCATCTTGACTGCATGTTGGAAGAAGATCATCAGTGACCCATAACCCTCCTGCTTTCATTTCCAATCTAAATATTTTTTGGCTGCTACATATGTAACCCTTTAGTGCTTAATATAACTTTAGACAAAAAATTAATTCAATATCATTCAAGTTAAGAGTATAGAAGTCTGCTTTGATCTTGACCCTAATATGACCAGCCATTAGCTTTAGTCACTGGGACCAATTCATCAAGATTTATTGTTAGAAATTCAGTCAGAAACATCAACTATTACTAGATATATATTATGCCCTCAAAACCTTTTGATGGAATCTAATTTTAGAAATCCTAAACTTTGTTGTGGAATTGTCTAAATATAAATTGCGTCTATGTGCAGCTGTTAAACTCTTTCAATTTGGAGCTTGCTTTATTGTTTTTATACCTCTTTAAGTGACAATCCTAACGAAATTGTCAGGTTGATGAGATGTGCAGTTTGTTTTATTCATTGCATCAGATAACGCAGGTTTGCTCTCAGTCATGAGGTGAAATGATGTAATTTGCTCTGCAGGATGTAAATTTGTATTATGAACTCATAGCATGAGGCGGAGATATTGCGGGAGGAGGCAAGGTGTCTCTTGCCCTTGTCTAAATTTGACTTCTGACCTGGATATCTCTGGTGCTAATTCAATATTTGCAGCACATGGCAAGAGGAAAGTAGTTCCTGAATGAAAGCTCTATTACTCTTCATTCAGCCCGTCACTGTTAATCAACAGGTTGACAACAATCCTGATGGTTCAAGGGAGCCTGGACAAACCAGGATTGGTCTTGAATGCAGCCCAAGTCTGGTCTCAGAGAGGTGGTGAGCCATGAGCGATGGTGGCACTTAGCCTAATGGCTGGGAGCGATGATGTCACACTTTGAGTCGCCTACCCACTCCCTATATTTTATGGGCACTAAGTGGATTGATCTGTGGGCTGTGTACATGATGTTCACACAGGGAGCTGCACAACCAGATGCAAGTGATTGCTTAAAACTGGGAAAGGTCATTTCAGGAGACGGGATTCAAAGTATAAACAAAGGCAATGTTATACGAGACCATATTTATAGTTTAGCTGTGCTGCAGTTTGCCTTTTTTCAGAGTGGGGTGAGTTGGGTTTGTCACGTTTAGATTCACAACCTTTGTCTTGATTGCTCAAGGAAGAAATCACTAAGAACACGGAATGCTAAGGACAAAGATGGAGAGATTGAATTATGTTTGTCTTCCTTTTTTGACCTTTTCTTCTTACTATCTTTCTCATGGGTTAATGTTTCCTGTTCCCGTCTGTCCTCTTTCTACCCGGCTCACTTATCTGTCTTTTTTATCTTTTTTGTCTCCTTGGAGTTAGCGCTTGTCTTAAGTTTGTATTAAACTTACTTTTGCCTGAGTGACACAAATGTTAACCTGTAGTAATTTCCTCTGGATCCCAGACACTGGGTGTTAATACTGTTGTCTGTAGTCCCATCATTAAACCCACTATAAAATGATGCAACAAACAGAAACTCTCAATTATGCATACAATTGTGACTTTAATCTGCCATGTAGCAATCACAGAGTGATTATGAGTCAACATTTTACAATTGACTTGCAACAAAGAAAACTTATTAATACTTTGTATTTGCTTTATGTAACCACTATGCAAGAAGATTTGAACCAGAAAATGTGTCTGCGTCTCTGGAAAATCATGCTGGCTACAGTCACACGGTCCAACACATTGGTAGTTTTTTTTTGTTTTTTTTTGCTATTTATACATATTCGCTTTGATTCTACTCAAAATGCCTCAGGCAAGTCTTCTTGATTAAATAACGTCTTGGGCTGTTGAATATTTCTGCATCTTCCAAGAGACAATGTCTCATCTAGTAAAATACCCAAGGAAAGGAAGTTGCAAGAAATAATTTTCCTTCATTTTCCATGTCATCTTTGAAAATGGCAGTGGTAGCAGAGTGACATTTGGGATGGATTATATTAACTGTAACAAACAACAGATGAAATACTCTGGTCTTGGGTTCTTTTAACTGTAATTTGTAAGCTTTTGTATTTCAGTTCATTTGCTTATACATTATCTTTTAGACTTTGGTTCTTATTATTGTCTTTCTTCACTTCCTTTTTGCCCGTTCTTTCTAAATTTAGAAAGGCGGCCCTACTCTTATAAGGAAAGAAAGAAGCCGAAGGTCTTGCTCAAATATTAGGGTAAAGCAAAAATGACTGTGGATTGCAAAGTGGCAGAAGGCTTTGCAGAGATGTGAATGCTCAAATTCCTGTAAATTTTGTAAACTCTACCTATACATAGAATCCAGATTAAGTTTCCCGTCCCACGTTTCTGAAGAGACTGGCATGTCTGTAAACAAGAAATCATCGGGAGCAACTCCAGTGCAGCTTTATTGCGTTAACAATCTTTTCCACATGGAAATTCCCAAGAATTTTCCATTACACTGTTGCCCAGGCAACCTTGGGAATAGCTAGCAGCTGTTTATATGGAAGCTTATTTTGTTGCAGGAAGCAGATGCTTGCAGAGACCAGTAGTGTAAATGTCTTGTAAGCTTTTTATCACAGTTATGTTACAGAGAAAGATGTCTGTATAATCAAGCGCTAAACCTATACAGCAGTTGACTTCATTAAATGCAGCACAGAGTCAGTGGACTGGGCTGCGTGTGTCTGGAAGTTGGATTGGAAAATATGACTGAAAATATTCTGTATATTTTTAGACATTATCATGATATATGATCTGTAACTGACAAATGGCCTGTAGAGGCCAGTCACTCCCGTCCTTCCAGTTTCTGAGTTTACAAAAGCTTGATGTGATAAATTGGCTAAATATAAAATATTTTTTTTGAAACATGTAACTACCAGAGCTTGACCCTGAATCATATTGCAGCAACATGATGTACTTACCCATTTATATACAGTGAAGATGGCACAGTGAAGTTCAAAAGGAACATCAAGGAAATGAAAATAGGAAAGAAAGGAAAATAGGAAAACTTTGTGACTTTTTTGTTGACGTCATTTAACTTTTGTTAATGGCTGCAAAACATTTTCTTTTTGCCATCACTCAATAGCAGCTTAACAAAAAACAAACTAAAAAGCAGAAGTTACATCTTGCATCCAGTGGTGAATTATGTCAGGAATTGTCTCTTATTCACACTCTCTATAGATTCTTCTCTTTCAAATTTCTATCAGACATTTGTATCCCAAACAGAAAGAAAGTTTTGTTAATTACGCTAAAAGAGCACTTTAAAATTCATGTACTGCTTCATTTGTTGTTCCTTGGTGTGACACATTAATTTAGCTGTACCAGTGTTTTACTGTAGGGCTACCTTATCAACTTTATTTTGTGAATAAACTTGCCCAGCTTCCTGCTCCATTTTAGCCTCTCTAATGGTTACCAAATTCTTGCAATAGATTACAATTTTTAAAAAAAAGCATATTTATCCATTTCTAAGAACAAAAATGTTAGTTACGTGTTTTATAAATGTTAATATTCAATATGGTAATGTCAGAAAATATCCCATACTGTTTATGGGGAGCATATTCTTACAGGATCATTGCAGAGTTCTCAAGTCAGGCTACACTCACTGCAGTTCCTGTTGTAAAAAGTAGGTAATGTTGCAACAAATGGAGTTTGTACAAGGCTGGAGTAGAGCTTGATAGTTAGACTTGCAATATGAAAGTTTAAGAGAACAAATCAGTCTGTAAATGTAAATAGTTAAGTAGTCATAGTACCAAATGACAAAATTTCCAGATGCAGAAATGTCTCTGGTGTGAAACCACAGAACATCTGTTTCTTGAAGAAGCATAGAAAAAGTAGTTCTATGATAATATTTGACTTGTTTTGAGCCACTTAACAGAGTTGCGTTGAGCTGTAAGAACTGTTATGGTTAGTGTTGCGACCTCACTGGACACTCTGTAGCTGGTCCTCAGTGCAACGCTGACAGGAGTCCGCCTGAGTAGGCGAGTAGACTGATGTTAATTGGACATATTGGCCAGGGGGTTGTTGGGGATGGGCCTGAACTGTCTATACTTACACATCCATCAGAGATTGTCTGTCTGCTGTAAAGCTGAAGGGTAGTTTTGATGTATGGATGGATGAGTAGCAAGTTGCTCAGGAAGTGTGAAGGTGACGGGGATGATGAGGTTTAGTCATCAGAGCAGAGGCCATGAAGAAGAGGCAGAGACAGTCTGAGGGGTAGGCAATGGAAAATAAACTATTTGGATACAGTTAGCAGTTAATTATTTAATAAGAGCCCGTTTCTATGAGCTTTGACCTGCGTAATGTGACTAATAAACTGGTAAAAACATTTTTTTTTAGGCATATTTAATGTATTTTAACATTGTTTTCTCTTTGAAAATCCTTAGGCTTCCCTACCACTCTTTGTGAACTCTGCTTTTTTTAACTACCATTTATTGCAGGCGATTTAGGCCAGTTAGTCTCCCCAACTGGCCTAATATATAAGTAATATGTAGAACTTAAATACCTTGCAGTTGAAATAATTCCTCCTGTATTCCAGTCTTTTGCTATTATTAAACAGACTGAGATTGCAGTGGCAAGTTTGGCTCAGTAAATTGCGGATCTCTCTCCCTATTTATGGTTTATGAGGGGTTGTTTCCTGCTTTCCAGTCATTTCTGCATCATGATTACATGATTATGGTAATCATGACTTCAAGACATGGATAGATTCTCATTCCTCCTTCTTCTGGACACAAAACCTGAAAACAGGTCATCTTATTTAAAATATTTAAAATAACATGTTTGTGTATGTTGGACAGAAGGTTTTTCTCATTCTCTTCAGAAAATCTGGCCTTGCTTTTAGCCACAAACCCATCCCACAAATGTATTGTTTTTGTCAAAGAATGTTTACAAGCGAACAAGAATACAATTACATTTATTGAGAAACATATTGCCCTCATAATGTTTGGTATCCTTTGGGTACTCTGACGGCCACATATTAAAAAACAAACCCAGCCTGCTGCTGGGTTCACTTATGAAAGTGAAATATCGTGACTTCCAAAGGTGGATCAGCAAATAGTCAAGCAAAGGCTGTGAACACTTTTGTAAATGTGACCTCTTGGTTTTTCAGCCTTTAATAAATTTGCTAAACACTAAATCAAATTTCCACATTGTCATAATGGGGTATTTGTGTGTAGAATTTTGAGAAAAGAAATACATTTTAATACAATTTTTGGGAAAGGGCTGCAATATAAAAAAGTGGGAAAAGTGAAGCATTGAATAGTTTCCGGATGCCCTGCATGTAGGCATTGTAAACCTTTTCTGCTCCACTACAAAGGCTTTGAGTCAAGAACAAAGTTGATTCATGCTATTTGGTTGTGAATCACAGAACTCAATTTTCTGCATGGAAGAGTAGAGTTTTGTTTTTCAGTTTGGTATAAATGGCGATGAATTAGAACTTGAGTGTTTCATTTCGTAATGAGCCTCAGAAATAGGAAAACTCATGAAACACTGATATATGTAGTTATACTTAAAAATTATATATCAACACAAGAAAATGGCAAAAATAGATAAATATTGCCTCCCTTAAAGTACCTTTTGTGTGTGTTTGCCCTTGCTGTGAACCACACATGCTCTTGCTTGCCTACAAACCCTCCCCATCGTTGTGCAGTGGTCTCATAAAATTTCAACTCGGCTCATTTACAGCTGTTGTACAGCCAATGTAAGTACTTTATCAAGCGCTGAGATTACTGTTGTCAAGGCTTCCCTTAAACACTGCTTTTCCGCTTAAGGATGGGGAGTTGCAATAAAATGTTCTGGCTGGTTTGCTTAGAGGAAAATGAACATTAGAGGCAGAGACATCAGAGTTTGCCATAGAAAATAATGGGACAAGGAGACATTTACAAAGCCTGCAATCAAGTCTTTATTGACCTCAGCAAATGGAGAAATATCAGTAGTGTTGTTTGAACCTTGCAGGAAACAGGTGATGTATGATGGATTGAACAAAAATAATCTGAATAAGTTATCAATTGTCAACACATTAAGGACCTTTTAATGTTGTAAAAAAATGTGCACAAGTTTGATTGTAACTGGAAGCAAGGTCAGATATTCTGAAGATAATGAGGAAAACCTTCTGTCCAACATACACTAACATGTTGTTTAATTATTTTTTTTAACAGGACCTGGTTTCAGGTTTGGGATCTGTGGTTATAAATGTGCCCTGAAGAAGGAGGAATAAGATTGTGTCTATGTCTTGGAGTCATGATTAATGTGATCATGTAATCATGTTGCAGAACTGAAACAAAGAAAACTTTCAAACAGATTTACCGGCAGAAGGCAGGCGTTTCATAACACAAACAGAATATTATACGAAATGAAAACAACCCCTCATAAAGCATAAATAAGAATAGAGATCCACAATTTACTGAATCAAAATTGCCATCGCTACATTGGTGTGTATATCACAACTGCAAAAGAACCAGACCTGTGCTCTTCTTACATTTAAGAAACATTTCTAAAATATGAGAACTTGTTTGCTCTTTTTTTTTTTTACCAGTTTGGACATATTATCAATTTCATGTCTGTAAGCTATTCAGAATTCAGCAGACAGATTTTTAGTAAGTACTCTCGTGTCACCCCTGTGTTATAGGCTCTACATTGGCAGTAGGGGGATTTTAGAATTTGTTTTGAAGATTCTGTTCTCACCCACACGGCTCTAAAAGGCCAGGCTCCTGACTATTTGTGTCGGCTTTTAACCAAACGCGTCAATCTTAAGGTTGTTGTCTCTTCCTTGTACAAGGCCAAAGCCAGGGAGGATTTGGTGTTTCAGTTTGTTGCTCCCTAAACTGTTTAAAACTTTTCCCAGGCAACTTTGTGTTGCTGACTCTGTGGGCATTTTTAGTTGCTTCTCTAAATGACGCTGCTCTTTTCTGGCCTATCAGGTTTAGGTGGAAACTCCTATAAAATACATAGAACTTTCAGTCCTTTTCAGACAGGCTGAAAAGGATTTTTTTTAGCTTATCCTTTTTAGACAAGCTAAAAAGGACTGCAATAAGGAAACAAAGTGGATATTTGTCCTTTTCAGAACCATGTCAAGCCCACAACTTATCTGCTGCATTGCTTCTCAGTAAGAGCTCTTATTTGCTATACCCTAGTGGTTCAATTACATTCCTGCCCACATCCTCAAACATTTCCTTCTCCTTGTGTGTCACTGCTCGAGATCATTTCAGCCTTTTTTGTCCAAGAACAGACTTGACCCCAAATTACAATGATTACAATATTTTAAACCCAGAGCTGCGAAGCATGTCTTGAGGGGTTTTACTTTAGGGGATTATTTTGTGATGACTTCATCTTCCCTAGACGAACTAATGTAGATTAGATTCAGAGTCAAATATTAAGAAGCTGGAATAGGTGGAAAAGCTAAGGTGGTTTAATTTTGTATTCCTGTAACTTTGTAATTTGACATGATGATGATGTGTGTTTAAAAGTAGCCATTAACCTTTCAACTGGTATGATGCAGTTGTGTTTTCATTTTATTAACTGATACAGCCAAAGGTCACCACATTCCTACCCAATTACTTTTTGCATCTCTATTCAAAATCAGTTCTGAGATGTCATTCCTAAAACAACTCAAGGACATTACCATTAACTTGTGGCAGTTCATAATCCCTTCTAACAGCAAATTCAACCCAGTATATTGACAGTCGACCTCAAAATTGTACAATTTTATTTTTAGAACCACATTTAGTCTTAAAAAATTAACACTGCTCTCTCCTGCTTCTCCTTGTCTGTATTGCTTTGGCTTGTGTACTTTTGACCTTCTATGCATATTTATATATTTCATATTGGCTCCACCACCTGCCATGGTTACCTCTGACCCATAGACAATCCCTTACTATTCATTAAAACACTTAACACTCTAGTTACTGATAGACTGAGACAAGTGTGAACTTGCATACATAGAACAGCTGGTGTAACGGTCATTATAGTGAACTGGAGGGATTATCTTTCTATTTTAAAGTGTCCCTACGTACATCTTTATCAGCTATTGTGTGTGGGGGTAAAAGTGTTAAACCTGTAGTAAGAGACATCATTTTTATTTGAGAGAGTTTGATTAGTGAGAAGGAGCTCTCATATATGAGACCGAATTGTTTGTTTTATTATGTTTTCTTGGCCAGCGTGTCATTTAATTTTATGGCATTTAACTCACTGACACATTATTGTACATGTTGAGATTGAGAATATGGAAAGAACATAATGACGTTTGATATTGAATTTGAGCCTTCACGTCTCTTCCTGTTTGTCCAAACTCCAGCCAAGTGTGTCCCTGGCTCTCTAAAGCTAATCAGAATGAGATGATATCTGCTGTCAAACGTAACTTTTGTGAACAGTAAGCAGCAGTATTGCAGGTGTGTGTGTGTGTGTGTTGTGTGTTTGTCTTATTGTAGAATCAGATCTAAGCCCAACAGTGGTGCGACTCATTTTAACACGCCACAAGAAATCATGTAATGGTGATAACAGTGAGCATTCTATTTTTTAAGAGTTTTGCTTAACATTTGTTTTTAATTACTGGTAGTTAAATTTAAACTAGGTGAAACTAAAGTCTTGGATTATTATTTTTTTGGTTCCAAAACCTTTACTTCTGAGTTGTGGTATTACTTGCATGTGGCCTCCAAGTAATGTGGGCCCACAAAAATGCTGTGCAGCTTGGCTTTGCAATTAAAGACGACATTTATGTTAATAAATGCTTATTTAGAGAAAGTTGGTTTAAAGCAATTAAAAATGAACACTTGGTGCCAATGAAAGATGGCAGCAGCAGTGGGCACAATGTGGGGAAAAAAAACATTGATATGAATAAAATATAACAGCCATCAACTTTAAAGAAAATAATTAATATGAAAAGCTGCAGTTAAGCAAACAAATGCTTAACCCACTGGTCTAATACTTTAGGCAAGTTCTGACCCATTTAACTGCAACCACACAGAAAATCCCTATTTTTCTTTTCTTTTGTACAATTTGATCCTAGATATTACTTGTTCTATATTTCGGATCAGAAGGTTGCGTAAATAACCCTGAATGGTTTCCGATAGTGGCTACAATAGACAATTGTATCAATGATCATAATTAGATTATTTTATTTTTTATGCTGCAAGAAAGTGATTTTTCTTTCTTTTAAATGCTGTGAATAAAAATATTTAATTCATACAGTGATTAATTTGTAAGTGTCCTCCAATTTTTATGATAATTACACGAAAAGAAACAGGAAATCAACCAAAATTCTTGACAGAATTATATCTATAAGGTAAAAACCTATTGAAATATTATCAGGCATAAAAGGTGTGAGCCTCTTGGTCTCTGATAAAATTGTTACATCTTATTTTTCAAGCACAGCAGTGAGATGGTTTCAGTCATCAGTCTCCAGGTTTTCACACACCTTATGTGGGATTTTGTTCCACAGGTGGTCCTGTTGGCAGGGCTTTTTCCTTGGATAATGGGAGGGGAAACGCTGATACGGATTTGGCTTTTTGACAGGTCAGCTTGGTCGCCATCAGGGGGCAGACAGGCACACGGGACTACCAAGGATTTTCCCGGTTAGCCAATTGGTTAGTTGGGTGGTGGTTCAGCCCATGGAGAAGCTGTCACACTCACGCAGTATGCTCTTGCTTTCTCTATCTCTTTTCTGCTACATTCAAGCGCTTCATAGATCAACTCACTGAGCGGTAGCAGAGTGGACCTGTAAACCCATGAACAAGAGTTACAGGACCAGCTGACAAAACTCGTCCAACAAAGCCTGGGCTACAAAAACAAACAGCCGCTGCCGTGCTTATTAAAAACTCAACAGTCATGAAAGGGAAAAGCCTCCTCTCTCCCTACTGGAGCCACATAAATTAGATCTCCCTGTTTGTGTTTTACATCCAGCACAGATGCACAGTGCTGTGGTTCTAGCTTGTCATGAAGGGCTGGCCCAAGGTTGTATAACAGCCTTAAGCAGTACATGATTTAGTTGTTGCTCAAAAAAAGCACCACCACTATCAGTGTTTAAAATCAATCACAGACAGTTGCTTATTATTGCTGAGGAAATCCAAGCTGGGACTTTTTCTTCCCAGTGCGTCTCCTGGTTGTCATGATCATAATTGGCAGGTTCTAGTAATTAGCAAATTTCTTGGTACATTCCTGCCTCCAAATGGTGTGGTGACATCTGAAACCTCTTCCTTCCAAGTACAACATGATTACGCCAAAAGATGCTCAAACACTTGCCAAATTTGGACACTGTTAAATTTAGTCCAATTTAAGAAGGTATGATTGTGCAATTTTGTCTAATCTTTTCAGTGGTTGAACTATTTACAAGGGAAGATGTTTTAGAAGTTCCTGGGATAAACTCCAGTAGAATGAGTAAAAATCTAAATATTAAATAACATTTGGCAAAACGGACAAAAGAAGTTGAGCAGAAAAAGGGGCTCAAACTGTCTGCCATAGAAAAAAATGCCTGCTTTATAAGTGGGTGATATTAATGACTCAGTGAGACAAGTGTGAGAGAACAGAGGCGCACAGTGCCAGCGGGGCTAACACTTGGCTGATTTTCACATGGTTTCTCTCATTTCCAGCCCTGAGGTCTATAGCCGCTGCAGACAAATCACTCTGCATTGCTCAGCCGCCATTACGGTTGTTTCCTTCTTTTGCCCGTCCTTACTCATCCTTTACCCGACTCTTATTTCCCAAAAGATTAAGGTAGAAAGCCCAAAGGGGCTTAGAATAGGCACAACTTTACATACTAACTTCTCTAAATATTTGTTATTGCTTACTTCTTTCTTGAAATGTATTTTTGGTCTTTCTTTGAAAACTACTTAACTTTAAGAAGCCTTCAGACCAAGACTTTACCTTCAATTTTTCTGTATTCCTTATAACACAACTAACAACTCAAACAAATTTGTAGAGAACTCATAAGAAGAATTCTTAGAAGAGAGCTTGTTTGGCTTACTTCACATAAACTTTCCAAAATGCTGAACGTTCCACAGATATGTCTGTCTTTAAGAAGTATTTGCACTCCTTGAATCTTTTCACTTTTTGTCTTTTTTTTTTTTTTAAATATAAGGCAAAGATGCACAGTTTTCAGAATGTTTTACAAATTATAATCTGAAAATGTGCTATGTGTTTATTTTTCACCACTCTACTGAATATTTCTGTATAGAATCCAGTGCAGTCACTTGCCCTCAGAAGAGTCACCTGACTAGTCCATTGGTGTGTACTCTGTGTAAGTCCAGCTGATTAGTGAAAGCCTCGGAGGTTGTTGGAGAACATTAGCGGCATGCAGTAGAAATGCTATTGTTCAACTGGCACCGGGAAACTGGAAAGAAATTATGGGAAGATGGATGAAGCTAGATGCATTTAGAAATATGACTTAAGACTTGAATGGAGGTTCACTTTCCAGTAGGGCTGCAACTTCCATTGTTGTCATGGAAATGGCTATGGAAGCTGGTCATTGAGCTGAAATTTTTAATGCAGTTCAGTTAATCGACCTAAAGAAGTAGGTATGAGCAAAAACTTAAATTTGAATGTAAGGATTTTAAAAGGATTTTTAATTAAGTCAACAAGTGAATACCAAACATGGTAAATAATCATTTGTAACCATTACCAACACATTACAATGCCTTTCCCTTTAAACACCTTTCCCTTTAAACACCAGATGCCCTGTTGTCATCCACCAGGGCATCTGGGTTACAGCTCTCTAAACTCTGAAGAAGCATCCATGCTAAAATAAACTCCAAAATATAGACCTAGAGATCTAATTTGATTGGAAATATGCTAAGTTGCGTATACTTTTTTTTGTAAACCTCTGGCTATGTGCCCCACTCAGTGAAACGTTGGGTGCAGTAGTTTGAAAAGGGGAATGTGCTGACATTAGGTTCATTCTATATTTGCCCTGTGCCACTTGCAGCTGTCTCTTGGCAGGCTAAATATAATGCGTGGCTGTTATGCCACATATTTCCGCTGGTCATATTGCACTGTACTTTTATCTCTTTGGTCTGAGAACATGAACAGTGGTCAGATCTAAAAAGTGTTACACAGTCTCATTGACAAAAACTTATTTAAATTGCTGGGGAAGAAGACAATTTGGAGATATTACATTTTAAACTGGAAGACTCGCAAAGATTAGCCAGATAACAAGAGATTGACGGATGCATTGTATTAGCATCTGTTTACCTGTCAAGACTGTTTATGCAGAGAAATGTTTGTTAGGTTTTTTTTAATATAAGATCCTAATTACCAGAAAAGTGCTTGTTAAAGCAAAATACTGAGCAGGAGCTGGTTCATCTATTTGAAGCATTGAAAAACATGGGAACCATCCTGACAAATTACATGAAGATATAAATACCAACCTGTTTAGCTGGAAATGTTGCACATCAGAAAACAAACTTGCATCAAATATTTATTGAATTGAGAGGGGATCTGAAAGCAGCTTTTAGAGCAGACAAGTCAGGATTTGAGTATTCCACAGTGTTCAATTCATCATCCAAAAATTAAAAGTATGTCACAACTGCAGACTGACCCAGACATTGCTGTTGACCTCCAAGACCAATGACACATTAAATTTGGGGGTTTTGTTATCTGTAAGCCGTAATCATCAAAATCCCAAGAAACAAAGACTTGAAAGAAAATGATCTATGTAATGAATCTGGCATAATTAAATTTTCTAAAGAGAGTTAAAAAAATATTAAACTTCCTCATAATATATATTTTTAATATATACCTGTAGTTGTAGCTACAACAAACTTGGCTTCCAGAAGAAACTATTGTTGAAAGCCATAAGAAGACCTGTTTTCAATTTGCCACAACTCATGCAAGGGCCCAGGCACAGGCATGGAAAAGGGTGCCGTGGTCAGTTGAGCACTACTCCAAACAAGTGGAGAGACTCCTCATTGTTTTGAAAGCGCTGATCCTGCACACACTTGTACGCAAACATGCATAACCAAAACTGAACTGGATGTCGATTACTCTATAAGGAGCTGCTGTGCTGAAAGTCATCTGTTAGGCTACAGTGGAGAAATATGATCTACAGCTGTTTAGATGTTCTCTTAACTGTTTATACATGTTAACTGAAGCTGGCTTCACACCAAGGTCACATAATGCTGCTGGTTGAGTTATGAAATATAGCAAGGGTAAAGATGGATTACACTTGACTCAGACGTCTTGTATGTTCTGATCGTTCTCTAGATTGTGAAGTTGCACAACCCCCCACACCCACCCCTCCAAAAAAAACAACAAATGTGATGTGTTTTTTTTTTTTGTTTTTTTTTCATGGGCAAAATACATTAGCCAGCATGTTAACCCAGAGGCCAAGACAGTTTTCAAAACCATGAAAGCTCTTGCTTTAATACACATGGGAACTAGAGCAACTTACAGTTCACACGTGACTAAACATTAATATTTCACGCTTCCCTTCCCTGAGTCTGTATGGGTATTTTAGCGAGTTGGTTTTCTTGATAATATGATGTGGTAATGTAGGTGGTTTTCCAGCTGAATGAGACAAACAATTTTTTTGTTCTGTTCTCTGCTTGCAGCATTAAAGACTGGGTGTACCAGATTCAAAAAGACTTGATCACATTAACGGACAAAGCCAGTGGGTTGGAGGACCTAATAAAGGTAAGAGGCTTTATTTACTTTGACATTGTTATTCTATAGCAAATAGAGCCATTAAATTGATTGCATGGTGAATGATGCTCACCATCACATCTGTGACCCAGGTTCTATTACCCAACTCTGATTATTTGCTAAATTTGCTGTACTTTTCATTGCAAGGTATCGTTAAACTTTTTCACTTTTTGTTACAACCCAAAACTCAAATGTGTTTAATTTGGATTTTATCTGACGGCCCAACACAAAGCAGTGAATCATTTGTGACGTGGAAGCAAAATGATACGTACTTTATAATAACGTTGCAAATCAATGTCTGAAAAGTGGGTTAGACAGAAGACTTGTAGTTGGCTTGGGTTGGAGAATTTGACAGGACATCTGTTGGACATGCAGTCCACAGATTTGCCCAAAAGAAAGACGTTGTTAAAAAAGGATAACAATTAAACTTTGTTTCCTATATCAAAAACACTTTGAGGCAGAAAATTACAAATGATCTTGAATACACTAGCTCTACTGTGGAACATGGCGTCGGCAGCATCATGCGTGTTTTAGCAGGCATGTGTAAGCTGGTTGGAGTTGATTGGAAGACAGCTGACGATAAATACAGGACAAATCTGAAAGAAAACCCGTTGGCACTGCTAAAGACTTGAGACGGAGAGTCACCATTCAGCAGTGTGTTGACCCTAAACACGCATGCAGAAGCTGAGATGGAATGATTTAAATCAGAAATTGAAAACTTTTGCAAAGAACTAAGTGATGTCAGCATAGATTGCAAGATTTCTTCAGCTGAAGTTAATTATTGTGTGTGGTTTGTTACTTGGGTTTTATCCTCTAATTAACCCTCTTTGCTTGACCTGATCTGTTGGAAAAGCATCAACAGACTATTTATAGTAACTCTTCATTATATCTGGGGCGACATCGTTTCCTTCAGCTTGCACAATATACACACAGATAAGATCAAGAACAAAACCTTTCAAGTGTTGGCTAAAATTGCATCGAAACTCCTATATGACAGAATTCACACAACTATTTTTTAATCCACAAAGATGGATGCCTCCGAGGAAAAAATCAGTCAACTTTGAAGCGTCACAAAAATCAGCAGCGAACATGATTATGGTCGTGGAATGACTAAATTAACTGCATGCAAGGAGCATGAAGACGAATGCTTGCATATGCCTCATTTCTGTGCTTTGAATGCAGGACAGTAGAATGCCTTCCGGCTGCTAAATAATTGGATGTTTGGCATTTTTATGCCTTATTCTTTTTGCAGTCATATTCTACATTCTAGTAAATAGTTTGGTTTAGCTTGACTGTACAATTTTATCAGTATTAAGGTAGCTTTTATTGGGCTTTGGTGATTGACATTAATCAAAGGGAAATGTCAGCTTAATCAGAATTGTGCTTTTGAATTAAGTGACGTCTAGGAAAAATACATGACTCAAAACTACTACCAAGATCCTGACTTTAACTCTCGCTGGAAGAAACTGGGTTGTTTTTATTTTTATTTTTATATGTCTTCACTTAATACAAAGCTATCTCTCACCCAGGCATTTCTCTCTTGTGATTGTCTTAGATATATCATAAACACAAAACCCACTTCAGCGTGGAATCCAACAATGCAAGAAAGCTGGTGGCAACAGCTGCAGGAAACATAGAGAAACTGCTAGCTAATCGCTCCGAAGCCCTAAAGGTAAGATTTCCTTTTTTGCAAACCTATAACATTGAGAGAGCCAAGCTCTCAAGTCTTTGGATCTGTTGTTGGACGTGTGCGTTCGATTGCTATCAAGTATCTCTCTAAGCAGACAAAATCTGTTTTCTGTTCATTGCCAATGAGAATAGGCACTGGAACTCTTCCACTGCTTCAAGCTATTTGCTGATCCAACATAATCAGATATTGTGCAGATAGATTACTTTAAGTTGCCACTTAAAAATCTTTGGATAATGTAACAGTTTGTGCTGCTTTGTCTTGTTGTTGTTATCACAGAGGGTTTGTTTCTAATTCCAGCAAATGTTTATTATTGTTTCATCTTTCCTTATGCCTATCCCAGACCACATGGCAGTTTTGGACTATATTTCACTGAACACAACTCAAGGAAAAGGCCAAACTTTTTCCAACAGGAATAATTATTTACATTTTTTTTGTTTCCTCAGCAGATGATTTGTGAGGTTGCATCAGGTTTTGTGCTCGTATAAATTCCACTAAACACGTTAATCCATCTAATGAAGTTTTTCTTCTTTTTTTTAATAAGTGAAGGGCATGTCTTAAACTGTTCAGCTGAAGGTTAAACTTAAATATGCCATTTCGAATATTATTCATGTAATTAAAGCTACCACTAAAATTACCTTATAGGCATATTCATTGACAATCTTTCCCAAACTTAACAAATGTTTCATCAATTTATTCAAACTCTGCTACACAAAATGTCCCTGTAATCAAATCTTGGAGGCTGCTACCATTTTATCCTACTACCCCCAACAAGGTGAGGAAGTAATTTTGAAAGAGTTAATGCACTGAGCAGACTTGCCAGATACTTCAAGGCATCAGCATGACGTCATCATCATTGTGACTTTTAGTTCTGTGTATGCACACTTAGAAATGGCAGGAGGCTAAATTGATCTGCACAACCTTTCACTGCTCATGAGGTTAACCAGATCAGGCCGACTAAATTAGAGTCTTGGGACGTTCCCAGTCTCGATCAATCCGGCTCAGAGTGCCAGAAATATCCAATTAAAGTCTGACAGCCTGTTGCCATGGTCACAGTCCCATCGATTGCAACATCAGTCCCGCCAAACATCCCTATAACTGCCTAGGGATGAGGGACAATTACTTGCTGGTGTTGTGTTGCACCTAGAGAGGGAAACACAATCGCGCTGTGATCCCGGGTGGGAAAACTGGGATGTTAAACTAGAGATTTGCTCATTACATTTTATTTGACTCATCAGCTGTGCATTTTAGCTATTAAGAAAAATGTGAAATAATGAAGTAGGAGATTGCTGATGGACAGTTCATTAATTTAATTGTTAATTAGCATCAAAGGAAATATTGATTTCGCTCCTTTTTGAGCCTGTTATCTCCCTTCCTTTTGTTTTAAGAAGAAAGGATTGTGGCTCAACAGGAGTGTAATACAGCTTTTTCTCTGAAAGGAATTCTATTGATATCTAAGCAAGATGAGTGTAAAATTGTGCCCTGTGTGCCCTCTGTCTCTCCAGACAGAATACTAAAGATAAGAGGTCTACTGCAGACAATTTGTCATTGGGATGTTGGCCTCTTGGTATACAAATCAAAACAAAATTGGATTAACAGCGCTCCTAGGATCTGTCGGTTTTTAGCCAGATTAAAATGCTACAAAGGGTGTCAGATTAAGATTTCACCCAAACCTATTTGATGAGTCAGATTATTTCACCAGTGTCTTTTGGACTTGATTGTTGTCCCTGAATCCTTACATTTTCGCCAAGACTGTTACAACCCATACAACACGTTTGGCCATCTGTCTCATTTCTTAAACTTCCTTAATCTTATTCTTATTAAAAATAGTCTTATTTCACGTCACATCCTTTATTTCTTTTTCTTACACACTGCACGTCTTTTCCTTTAAACTTTCCCTCAATCCTGTTCTGTTGGCTGTATTGCCTGTGACTTTGTGTTGCTTCTCCCATAACTTCAGCCTGACTTTCTGTCACACTTGATTCCAATTTTCCTGTGTTTGTTTTCCCTCCCTTGTTTTCCTCCATCCACTTCTGTCCTTTCTTATTTCTTCTGTGGGGTGTGTGAACGTGCATGTCAATGTTGTCTTTTTCTTTTTCTCCATTTCAAACTGCTTTACATTTGAAACACTTTGAAGTAGAATGCTTCTATGAGATATTTGTTATATGTTGGTGGTACAAATTCTTCTAAGTTTAATTTTTAATTGTGGCACTAAAACTAACAATGAAGTAATTCATATGCAAATTCTATGTAATGCTAAGTACATATGCTTGGGAAGGAATAGTTGTATTTGGATATCTTAGTTTTTCTGTGACCTAGACCCTCTTCCTTTTCAATGATGTGCCATTACATAAATCTTTCACAGCGTAGCATAGGTGTGATTAATAGTGAATGGACCAGTATCACACAGTCTCGACCAACAGACACCTTTTTTTATTACAATTACTCAGCCTTCTTTTTTTAACCTGGCTCATCAAAAAATAGACTCCTTCTGATATTCAGTTCACCTCGAGCTCCTCTGGCTCCCTGCTCATCAATTATTGAATGGTTCTTCTTAACCAACAGCCTTTGATGGAGCCGGTAATGTCTCCCTGTGGAATAGGTCGTTCTTCCTTCCACAGTGACTCCGGTAGAAATCTCTAAAAATGTTGGCAAGTTATGTTTGTTTTTTTTTAATGGTTACAGTTGCTGTATTTCTGGCTTAGAGACATCCCATTGCATGTTTATTTTCTAGAAATGACACTGTCCTATGGTCAGCCACTCACATTTAGGATTTTTCTTTTATAGTCTCCTTAAGGTATGCAGATGGCATAAGACGATTTTATTTTATTTTTCTAATTGATGGTTGGACAAGAGGTAAAAAAAACAGAGGATTAACACACATGGCACATGAAGTGTTTCTGTGTCTGAAAGCAACAACATGTACTTTGTTCCCACCTGTAGCTTCTTGCTCCTTGGGAGGAAAGTAGCACTTGTTGCAAATTACTGCATCTATTAAATGATCATTAGGAACTTTGACCACCTCTTACCACCTTTTGAAATAGACTGAATCTCAGTGTATCGATCTATGCATTGAATTATCCAGTTGACTTTTGGTTCATCTAGCCATCCAATTTGTCTCATCTACTCTTCTTTTTTGTTTAAGTCTGTCATCTTCTTTCTGGTATTTTTGCCATTTCCAGGCCTAATGTCTGTATGACAATTTGTGGAAAATTTGTACTTTTTACTTTAAAAATAAGAAAAAAAGTGATAAGAACTAAAAAATTGATTTGGAGTCTCAAAAGGTATCAAATGTCGACATGAAACTTTCTAAGAACCTTGTGATAGGGAAAAAAAAGGCTAAAAATGACAAAAACCCATTTCTCTTTTTTGGAAAGTATAAGCAAAAGACTGCTTCTTTTCAACTATGCCAAAGAAAAAGACAGACAACTAAAGATGGCATTGCACCACAGAGCAGACTGTGAAATTTGAATATTGATTGCCCAGTTATTTTAGGCCTTGGATTGCATTAGTAGTTTGGCAGCAGATTTAAAAGGCTTTGGCTGCCCACCAGAGACTGAACCACAATTGGTATCCCTTTATGGAAACAGAAAAACAAACAGTTCTTTTTCAGCCTCATCTTGCATAGATTTGAATCCCTGGAGTGATTTTCCATCAAGAGGAAAATCAAATTTGCTTAATTGAGAGTGGGCTGCTGCCACCAAGATGGAGAGTGGGTTTAGTTTGACTTTTAACTGGCGAGAAGAAAGATGGCCTGTGCTACACTGGAACTGTTGATGAATAAAATGTCTCAGGTCGCTGGGAGATTTTGGTCTGCAGAGTGCATGGACCATGGATGCAGCAGGTAACCATGACACCCTGGTTGCTTAGCTACAAAAGGGGATCATAAACAGATGCCCCTCTTCCAATGTGAATAATTTTTGCTTTGCTACTATCTCTGTTATGAAATTTTGTTTTTAACACTGGGCAAACTGAGTGAGAAAACTCTCATTCGAGTACCCTCATCAGTCTTTTTCATATATAAAACTCTGGATTGCTTGTTTAGAAGCTTTCGTGCTCATTAACTTGTCTGAAGAGGATGAGAACAGTTTAAGTAGTGGAATAGGGCTTTTTTTGAAGGTTGTGTTGTGTAGTGGTGTGTAATTATGGAGGAGACACTGATCTCTAGTGTCTGCAAGTGCGTTATTAGGCTGCCACTTGATGACATGGTGTGAGTCATTACCCTCTGCTGTTAATCTTAATAACCGAGTACGGACTCATAGATTCATAGATCCATTTACAGAGCTGTAACAATGTATTCTCTTCTTTGAGGGATAACCTTTTGTTGTTTCTTACATGTTTTTGATAACATGATTAAATGCAGAAAGGGATTTATTCCCCCCCAAATGGTGTCTTCATTTATTTTAAAAGCATGAATAAATTGTATTAAGTCCTGCTGTTTTGTCCATTGTAATGAGCCACACCCAGGTCTAAGTGCCAGATTGGTTTGCTTGGACAGCATTTTTTTTTATTCCAGGTAGATTCAATAGTTGTTAAATTGTTTATGTATTTACTCTGGTGCTCTTTGTTTTATATAAACATATTATATTAAATTGTTTGATTGATTAGGAGCATAATGGGATACACAAGGCATCCAGCATGTTCTCCAGGCTAAGAAAAGTTTGTGTTTTAGTAGTTTTTCTAAATACTTCTGACAGGAACAGAGTAGATTGCATGACACACATGCAGACCTGAAGCTGCAATTGTAATTCTCTCTATCAACTTCACTGCAAAAGGTGAAAAATACTTAATAAATTGTATTACTTTATCATAATCCTCAAACTGTATAAATGATACTGAACCATAATCTTGGAAAAAATACCTTATAAACTTTTGTCTACATGGATCTCTAGTGAAGTAACTGACTCCATGAAAGCTTTGACTGGGACCTCAAGCTACCACTTGAATTGGATTGTAATGTTCTCGACTAACAATTTACCAATTAATCAACCAGATATCAGCATCAGCTAGTTTTCCCTTGCTCAGGGAATGGCATGATGCATACTTGGTAATCTTTTATCTTTTTCAATAAGTGCATCAAATCTAAGAGCTGCCATCTTCTACTCTTTAGAATCATACCAACCAACAAACTTTGCTTCAAGGCACCTTTTTGATATTTAGAAATCTGAGGCACTGGGCTGATTTTGTGAGGCACACTTTCAAATTTAATTATGCTAATCAGATGCTCCCAGTTGTAAAAGCAATATTTTGTGTTGATACTGTGCATGACCTTTTGTTCACGACTTCTACTTCTCTCTTTCAGCACATTTTGTTCTTGTTGTCTTCAGAAAAGAAAGAAAATCCAAATCGCATGTCACACCTCTGAGAAAATTTGAAATCTGTATTGTTGAGAAAAAGCCAAATAAGGTTGTATCTATTTTGGCTTATTCAAGTTGGCTCGCGCTTTACTCAAAATAAAAAGTGTGGAATTACACATCGCTGTAAATTTGGCAGGCAAATTACCAAGAATTTTTCTAGCAACAGGCTGTGGTTTTGTTTGATAATTTATGGCCCATGCTACGAAAACATACATCTGGATCTTGGTGCTAATGTGTGCTTAAGAAATTGAGCTGCTTTTGTGACTGTGTGTGCTTCTGGCCAACGGTGACTCATTATTCCCCACTTCCTGGAGTGTGTGTGTGTATCTGGCTGCTTTTGTCAGTACAGCTGTTGGAGCTTGTGTGTGGCTCCACTGGACCTGCTTTTTGTTTGTCATCTCTGTTTTCCTACATGATGCTTATCAGACATACAGTATGCATACAAAGAGGGAAGTGTGTGCTTGATGTCTCCCTTATTAGAGCTCACTGCCTTGCTCACGCTGCTATTTTCAGTCCCATTTAGCTGTGGACAAGAAGACCTGTGCTTCATCTTGTACAAGCAAAATTACACTCATTCATTGTGCTGCTCACTTAATTTCCTTTGTTGAAAATATATTTGATTTCAATGACGAGTGCATCAATAATGGTGGAATATATTCCACAAATAGATGATTCCCTCACCTGTTGCCATAAAAAAATGTCAAGTTGGTTGCAGAGTTAACTAGAATCTTAATATCTCAAGAATAGCACAATAAACCAAAGGATAGGTGTGATTATTATATAATGCATTGTACAATAGCAACCTGGGTGTTGATTTTGGTGCACAGAGCTGCCATGTAAACACTCCAGCTGGGTGCAGCTGTTATTGGGTCTCATTTACAGCCAGCTGGCACGCAGATAGCATAGCATGGTCTGCTTACTGAGGAAGGGATGAGTTATCAAACCAGGGCATGATGACTGATCTCCAAACCAACACCCGTTTCTAACAAGTGGCATTCTGCAAAGCTAGCACGTTTTAATGCTTCTTTCTCTGTGTAAAGGAGCAGTGCTGCTGGATAATTTGTCATCGTGCATGCAATTACTGTACAGTTGTTTTCCTTCTGTTTCCATTGTGTGTGCCTTTGTGTGATGTGTGCAAATACATTTCCCCTTTTCTTTGTCCCCCATATCCCCCAGTACCATCTCCCCATGGGCTGAGCAGGATAGATCTGACTAAAGTGGTGCCAGTCACAACAGCAGATGCTCATGTTTCCTCTGCTCTCCCATGCCTCCCTGCATATCAGTGGGGTGGCAGGTGTGTCTGTGTGTTTGTGTGTATGTTTGCTCCTGGCAGGACTAGACGCTCTAATCAGGGTGGTGGGAGTGTGTGTGTTTTATACAGTACCCGAGTGTGGTGCTTACAGAATATGAAAATCACAGGAGCTAGAATGTTTCTACATCAGAAGAACATGTATTGCCCCTGTGATTTTATCTAAAATCACCTTGGTTAGCTGAGATGTTTCTTCAAAATTTACCCCATTCATCCATTTAGATGTTCCATCTGTTCTGACGTGATTAATCAAATGAGAAAAAACTCAAATTAGACAAATGGCTTCCTTCAAAACTTAGCGAAAGTTACTTTTGATCATTGCAAGGAATCAGTTAACCTCTAACAAGATGCTAATTAAGGTAAAACTAATTAGGAAAAAGGAAATGTAGTAAATACACAGGAGGGTTTACTCTGGTTCTTTACCTTGGAGTGAGTTCACACATAGTTTGGCACTCTTTTAGGTTTTACCCACACAAACTGAAGGATCATCCTTTCTGTTGCCCATGCCTTCATTATATCATTGCACCCGATTTTGATCATCTCACACCCCCAGGTCTGGATCCAGGAGGATCCACCAGTGTCCCTAAAACTGTCAAGGCCAATAGCAGTGTTTACCATCATCTACACCGATGAATTGCTCTATGCAATTAGTCTATGCAAGTGGCGGAAATGAGCATACTAAATATGGTGACGAGTGCTGAGATAAGGATCCTGTATCATCTGGTGGGAGCCATAAGTAGACCAGCTGATCCTCCTGATTGAAAAGAGTCAGTTGAGGTGGGCTGGGTCTCTGATCACAAAGAACACCTCCCTTTAGAGGTTTTCCAATCAACTTCTATAGATAGACTAGAAAAGAAACCACAACTTGCTAGATGAGCCATTTATTTTCCTTCTGGGGTGGGAACATGCTGGGGTTTTCCAGAATGGACTGCGGAGGGAGAGGGCAGGATTTTCCTCCCTGACCTCTTAGCTCTTGTGATCTGATTTCTTTAGATCTAGATCTGGACCTGCTGCCTCCATGACCTGATCTCAGAAGAGCAATAGATGGATTGATGGATAGATCTTGGGCATAAAACTACACAGCATAAACCAGGCATAGATCAATACCCACTTGTAACATTGTAATCTCTTAATATGCACTTTCTAGAAAGTTCTGCCTTTGCTGCTAGTTTTAAGATTTTTACCTATTAAGTACTTCCGTCATTATTTAAATTACACGTCATTTTAATTCATGTGGCTCTCTTGGGTGGAATCTCTGTTAAACACTGGAATGGACATAATGGAGTAGCTAGAAAGTGACAGAAACTAAACCAGCTGCTGGCCTTTGACCTCTGAACCTTTTCATCTGCCGCTCAGTTCCTCATTAATGTGCATCTGTTTCTGTCAGTGTGTGGGTGCAGAAATTAGTGCACAGGTGTTTGTGTGAACAGGTGCTTGAAATCGAAGATGACAACTCTGTGAGTTGAGGTTTGTCGACAATGAGATCAGTAGGTCCTGTAAATATTCTATCTGCAGAGAACTCACTTTGAGTAAAAAACAATGAATTTATGTTACTAAATGTTAATTTATGTTACTATGTTACACCGGAGTGGAGGAAAACATATTCTTGTTCATTCTTTAAAAATGTCAATGAAATGCTACTTGATAGCCGAAAGTTAACGGAGGTTTGTTGATGAACATCATTTCTTGCATGAAATAGTCCAGTTTTTCTGCCCCTTGTTGAGTATACAGAAATGCATAATTACAATTACGCATGCAAAAAGGGCATGCAAAAAGAATGCCCTTTTTGCATTCTTCTTCTATGAAGAATGCAAAAAGGGCAACGTTATGTGTAGCTTATGTGTAGCTTATGTGTAGCTTAGTAACACTTTTTTTTCCCATAAAACAAGTGGTTTGCAAAGTAAGGCCATTTTTTGAATGTGGTTTGATTCGTTTGATCATGAGTTGATATACCATCAAGAAAACTGATGAATTTCTTTGTATTCCCAAACTAAATTTGGAAATGGATTGTTTGTTTTGTTTTATTTCTCTCTCAATTTTTTTTACTGATTCCTCTCATTTGGCTTGTAAAAACAGCAACAGCAATACAAATCAATTGTATTGAATTAGTCTTGAGCTTGACAGGAAAGTGAAAGCACAATTCCCGTTTGGCTTTGGCCACTTGCATTTAAACTGCAGGAAGGCATTGTGTGCTTATATATTTCCAGTAAAAAGACCGCCATGACCCCAACTGTCAGCGCACATCTTTCTCAAAATATTATACAAGCTTTTGTGTGGTTACAGTTATGGATTCCCTCCCCCCGCCACCCACCACTGCAGGACAGGAGAAAGCACGGGGATATGTGTACCAATAACACAAATGTAAAGAGAAATGAAGCTGAGATTGTTTTTGAGCTAACCTGATTTCAAATGACAATAGCATCGGCCCTCAGCATGTGCTACGAGATGTGAAATTATGTCAAGCCAGATCTTTGGGGAACGGGAAGGAAAATCTGCATTGGCAGTTGCCTCTGAGCCAATAGACAATTCAGTGAGGAAGTCATTTTTAGCAAAAAAAGTCTTGATAGGTCTACATATAGGAAAAAGATATTTGTAGGACAGTGATCAAGTTATGCATTTTAAAATATAATTTAGTAATTAAACTTAAAGTCATAATACATCAAATTAAAATGTCAGTGAAACAATATATTTTTTGTTTTATCAGAGATGGATCAAGTTTTTCCAGGCTGGTAATGATTTCTACTTTCTTGCCTGATCTGCTGAATCAAAGTTCAACCAATTCTCATTTTATTCAAGGAAAAATATCCCAATTCTTATCTGTAGATGATTAATTATTGCTTTTTTTTTGTTTTGTTTTTATACTTAGTTTTTCCTTGAGCACAAATGTGGCAACTATATTCCAAAGTGCATTTTACATTACAAAAACACTTTGATTGCTGTGATTGCCTTAATTTCAAAGCAGAAGTTATACCAATAATTCACTAAATTAATCCCTCCCACCCCGCACTCTCATTTGATGAGTAAATTTGTTTCCTCATCAGATTTCTTCTCTTTCTGCATGACTTAATGCCCTTAGAGCCGCGCATATCAAAAGGAAGAGATGGATTTCATATTTCCCTGGGGAAATTAATAGTACAGTGCATTTCTGGACCAGGTACAGATTAAAAACTGGGCCCATAATAAACCCATTAACCTAGTCATTAGGATCTGGGGAAAGATTGAATATGTGGGTGTCTAATTTTAGAGTAACACTGGCGTCACTGGTTCTTACAAATGCCTTTAGGAAGGAAGATATTGAGTGCACTATTGAATTTGTGGCCAAGTTCAGGGGCCATGACATCAAATTTTATATTTCATTAATTTCATGATCACATCTTTGACTGTTGTTTGTTGCTTTTTATTTTCCTCAAATAAATTTCTGAAACCATCTTTCTTCCACTCTTTTTAGAGACTTGCAACTGAGGCCGAAAAGTTTCAAAAGGAACATGAGTGGACAGTCGACGGTGAGGTGAGTGTGTGGCCACGGCCCGATCTGATAAGTTCATCACTAACACACACCCAGTGTTACATAAAGATCTAATGGTGCAGTAAGCTGCATGTGCAGAGTGAGCAGAGCGATGTTATCTAATATGATTGTAGTAATTTTGCAAACCTCATTACAGTAACAATTGTATTTTAATAACTGTCTAAAAGATGGCATTTCATTATCTCTCCCAACAGCCTGAAAAGAAGCAGACCTGGTCAAAAGGAACACTAATACACTACTTTATCTCTTCCAGTTTCCATTACTCTGAGTATTAACAGTGCATTAAAAGGAAATTCACAGCTAATGTGAAGTCATGCTTGTTTTACTCCTTAAGTCACAATGTCTGACTGCTCGCACAGTCGTTGGTGGTTTGTGGGGTTTCACGTGTTGGTTTTCTAAAATTATTTAATTTTATAAATGCCATTTTATTGCAGCCAATTAACAAATGATAAATACTGAGTGTTCATTTAGTGATGGAGGGAAAAAGAAATTGAACGCAGCCATTAAAGCTTTTAGGTTGAAAATCCCCCCCAGTGCTTCCAAATCTTAATGACTTTATTCCATTAAACATTTTGGTATTGTTTAATATTATGCATGTTTTGTAGTGTTGAAAGAAGCTAAAGTAAAAAAACATATCTTTAGTAGACTGACTGATTTATACGTTATATAACTCATCAGATTTGCTTTCCTGGCAAAGTACATACCTTTTTGCTTAATTAACTAAAATTGTCTGACAGACCCAATGAAAATAATGGTATTCTCTGTATGCAAATACAAACTGTATGTAAAAAGTATCCTGATCTGATTGAAAAACATTGCGGCTGAGCCAAAAACTATTCATATCCCTGGCAGGTTTAGGTCTAAGTAGTGTTTTAAATTTACTAATAGATTTCACTTTTAGTGGCCCAATCAGAGTCCTGACTTAAATCTGAAAGAAAATCTGTGGAGGAGCTAAAGACTAGCATAATGACAGCAAGTTCTGTAAGTCTCAAGGACTTGGAGTTCATCACCAAAGATAAATACAGCTTTTAACAGATATTTGTTAAAAGCTGGTCATGTATTTTAACAGTGGTTGGATCCAAGTTTAATCTAGAATATAATTCTCAGTGTGGTAACTTTGAGTAAAAGTGCCAAAGATTCTTGACATTAATACAAATATTAAAAGCAAACATGTAGAGCATGATTTTATCACAGATAGCTTGTCAGTGGTGGTTTAAAACGGTGTTTTCTTCTATAGTTGCCACACAGTGGTGGTTCATGTATTTTTTTCCTCAACTGGAATGCTTCCAATCAGGTGAATTTAACGTTCCTAAGCAGAGGAACTTTTCAGGAGCATCCTTTTAGAAACTTCTTCCTTCTGATATTTAGTACTTCAAAACCACGTCTGATACAATGAAAACCCCGCAATGTATTTGTCTGTGTATTATGAGATAAAATAACCAACTTTTTAAGCTAAAAAGCTTTTTTTTTTTTAAAAAAAGCATGGTGCAGCTTTGAAGAGATTCTTGTCACTAGTCATGATGCAGATTATAGGAGGTGGTTAGGTAGGTAATTTTAAATCTCGTTAAATCAAAGATGCCAATAAATAGTTTCCTGGTAAAGTTTAATGTTTATCTTTATTTTGGCTTATTGGAAAACTGTAATTGGATTAACAGTGTTTCCAGTGGTCATGGTTGCATTTTTTTAAAACATAAAAATCAGTCCCCAACTGTAAAAGTTACAGTTAACAAAACTTTTACAGTAATGTGGAGCATTGCTTTTGTATGTTTTACAATGGAACAAAGTCATTTCCCTCTATTTCTCTTCTTTGTTTGTATAAAGGTTTTTATATAAAAATGGAACCTAATTACCTGATTCGTGACCTGAAAATTTTAAGCAGATGCTTATGTTTGTCTTTAGTTTGATTACAAACCCTTTGAGGTAACTTTACAGTTCAACTTGCCGTCCTGTTGTTGTACGTGGCTGTAAAGTAAGCAGACGACAGGTGGTGGGAGTCAGTGAACCAGCTTGGTTGCTCTGGGGCATTAGAATGTCAACACTGTGGCTAGCTTGTGAGCAACCGACTAGCCTGTGTACTGACAAGAAGCTCAACAATGCAAAATAACACCACTTCCCTCGCTGATTCATGCCGTCAGTACAGGGCCCTACAATATGAAGGAGAAAAATGTTTAAAGGGGCAGTATTATGTAAACTTTTTTTTGTGTGTGTAGCTTTGTGGAGTTATTGTGTCACTCATTCCTGATCTCTTCCTTTCTGTCTTTGACCACTTTGCAGGCTAACAAACTGATGTACTACAATGCTAAAGATGGCGTAAGTACATGTTAATCCATTTTTTTTTAGCAGAACACATTATGTATACCATGGCAACAAATCAAAGAGTGGATATCACTGACAACTTATGAACGGTTCATACCTGTTAAAGGTTCAATTTTGGTTCTGTCAAAAATAATCTTGGGTGTATGAAATGTGCCTTACACAAATATGAATTCCTCTTGAACTATTTCACATCTTGGATTCTTTTCATAATGCTGTGCATATTTGTGACTGAGAGGAAAATGATGTGTGTTTTTGAATGATCACATTTTTCCCCTAAACAAAACTTCATTAACGTGCAACATGTTATGCATCCACTCCCGTTATGTCAAACCTTTTATAGAATCACAGTGCAAATACAAATTGAAGTCTTTGTAGCCATGTCTTTTTTTTTTTAACTTAACAGGTTTTGTTTCATTTGAATTCCTTTGCACAGGTAAATAAAACCGCATTGAAAGAAAGAGAAAAAGATAAAGATAAAGATAAAGAAGATGACAAGAGCAACAGGTTCATTCCAGAGGACTTTGAAATAGACCCCGACTTCAAACGTCTCGTCTCTTACAACACCACTGCCGTCCACATCCCCACTGACATATACGAAAGCTGTAAGTGGAATAGAATGAACTTCATTGTAAGAAAAAATATTCATAAAAACTTTTTTGATAAAACAAGGCTAACAGAGAAACAGATAAAGATGAATTATGATGCAATGGAAAAATTTACTGGGGGACAGACTAGTAAGCCTCTCTGCCTGAGCTGTTGTTTAGGTAGAGGAACTCCTCCCTCATTTTCAGTAGGTGGTGAGAAAAATTTACTTTTGCTTTGCCAATTTTTTTTGGTGCGAAAACATCAAGATTCTCCTTTCAATCCTGTGATGTTTTATTGTCATAGTATTTTTTTTTTTTGACTGAGCTTGTCACCGACTTGTCACTCTGGTGTGAAAATGAATTCTCCTCCTTGTGAGGTAATTTAATTAGTCCCACAGCACACAGTCATGCAGAGGAAACCTAAAGGAGTCAAATCTAAATCCATAACAAATATCTCCCTGGCCATTAATCAGAGAAAATCTGGTTGTGGTTTAGAATTGTATTTAACTACTTGCACTGTAGTGTATGATTCGGTTTAGTGTGAGACTTCATGCTGCTCAGACCTGATCAACTTCCAGTCACACCAGTGTTAAATATCTCTACTTGTGAGGATTTCCACTCTGTTCTAGGAAACAGCATTCTAGTGACCATTCTTGAGGACAAGCCTTGCTTAAATGAATTCAACCAGAACCAACATTGACCAAAAATTTGGGAGATTCAAACTCTAGCTCTAAAACGCAAATAGATTTATTTTATTTTTTTATCCTACAGAGATTCCCAGTCACAAAATGTAAGGGCTTAGAGACAATTGCAGTAGTTGAACTATGAATGTTCCATCATCAACAACATTAATGTTAAGTTAGATGTGGAGATGTTTGGTATTTGCACATACATGTCAATTACCACTGCTTTTGTAATTTACATGTTATTATAGGAAAGTAATGCAAAACTAACAGACCTAACAAACACGACACATTCTGTTGATCTGTTATTGAATGATTATTGAATGTGCCATGTTTACAATGATGGCAGTGTGCAATTCAATCAGTGGGGTCATTCACATAAAAACACAGCTGTTAAATATTCATTTTATTAATTTCTAGTTATCCTTTTTTAAGCATTAATACAATATTTCCTAGTATATTTCTATAGCTAGTATAGAACATTCCCATGCATCCTGTTTTCACTCATCATCACTGCGGTCACCATCTACAGTATACTTCAATGATTAAAAGCTCAGCCTTTGAGCACCATCTGCATTGTAGACAGTTGAAGTATTCTAGTCTATATATAGTTCAAATGCCATCCGCCCACTGGTCAGCACACTGGCCCCCTCTTTACCCTGGTCACCAGCTGCTCCCTTCCCTCATGCTGATCACTGACTCCACCAACATTTCTTGATCTGTTCAAAGCGTGTCAGCACACCCAAAACTGATCCTCTATGAAGAAGTGCTTGTGAGAAACATTATGCTATTATTCTGTGTTTATCTCACAACTTAGCTTTTTCGCTTTATGTTTCTACACAGTCTTTAAACATTTCATTCGTTGCTTCTTTTTTTTTTCTTTTTTTTTTTTTTTAAAACAGCCACATTTTAGAATCCGTTGATGGATTTTAGTGTATTCAAAGCATCAAATGTTTAATAGAAATATCTTGTCCAGGCTAAGTATCCTGACATTTGAACAATATTTCATAAAATGCTGTCTAGACTGTTTTACAAACGTTCTATCAATATCTTTAGTGGCTAGTTGTAAATGAGTTTCCGTGTTTTCACGTGTACAAATCATTCTCATCTCTCACCATTTCTTTTTTTCTACTACAAACTTACAGTGCTATCCTTTAAAAAGGGAGTCCAGACTTCTTCAATGCGTTTAGTTGTTGACTATCTCACAAATGAACTCTTTCATTTCAGCATAACTACTCCACAACTTTTCCAATTAAATTGCAAGAGTCCTAAAGATAGATATAGGGTGTCGAGCTTAATCGCCTAACTTCTCAATTGGGGCTCATAATAACAGCTTCAATTCACAAAGCAACTAGAAGGTTCTTTGTGAGATAGGCTACACCTTTTACATTTATTTTTGTTTAAGAGATATCACAGGTGCCAATTTGATTTTTCTTACCATATGTAGTCTATACTTCTGCAGATAAACATTTACCGTAATTTAAATGTTTAAATTAAAAATATTTAAAGGGTTAGGTTGATTTTTTTATTTTTTTTTATGTGGTGTTATAGGTAATAGAAAAGTTTCATACTTGTTGGAAAAGGAAATGCATCCTGAGGTGGTGAGTCATATACTGTATGAACTAATTTAATCAGTTTAATTGGTCGATTGGGAGACAGCCAGAATGAACCTTTAAGGTGATGCAACATTTTTCTGAAAATGTTTAGGGAATCATTAACAGCAACAACTTTGCAAACTTTCACTGCAATGAAGTAGATTTTCCCATTAAGCTGATCAAACTGGTCTAGAATTGACAACTCTATCTTTGTGGTTTTTAGGCAGTCATTCTAGGGCAGCCTACAAACTAAGAACGCTTGAAATGAAGACAAGTCTTCACACTGACACACGCTGTGTCTTTATTTTGGGTGCACATACACACACTTGCTATTGATTTGGCAACAAGAAGGCAAATCCACAGCTGCAACATAACGGGCAACACAGAAGTATTCCTATGAGACCAGCTTATGTTTATATATTAACTTTGAAAGAAAAGCGGGTAAATTTCAGGGGAGGGAAATAGGTCGATTTATATTGAGGCATTCAGCTTTAGTTTGTGTTTATTACCATCAACTGAGTGTTCAATATCAGTTTTGGCAACAATCTTAACAGTAGGCCTTCTAAATGCAACAGACTACATCACATGACTTTTATGTCCTTATACAGCGAGTCACTCCCAATAAGGCGGACTATAAATGTGCAGTGACGGGCCTCTGAGGCCTCTGACTGTGCAGACATTTTGTCATTGCCAAATGCACTCGGTTATTTTTACAAGCTGCACTTATAATGATGAAGAGGCTTGGGGTTGGGTTCAGGAGATTCAATAGTGCGTTATGCTCAGTATGATTCAGTCATCTTTTTTTTATTTATTTATTTATTTATTTCTAATAGTGACTGGACTACTGGCAGCTCGGTTTGGGGTATACTTTTAGTTTCTCATCTGTAGAAAAGGCCCGTTTATTTATTCCTCTTAAAGCTCAATAAATTTATGGTCAGTAAATTTTCAGTGTTGAACTTAAGTAGCAATGGGAAGATATTTCCAAGTTTGACGCACAAGTTGGCACGTTTCTGATAACTGGAGGGTTGTAGTTGGAGGCCTTCGCTTTTTATCCTCCTTTTACTGGCCATAATAAATATAAAAATAGACTGCAGACTTAAAGATTTCAAGTAACACCCACTTAGTTTACATACCCACCCAAGTTACATCATTTTCTTTCCTAAAGGTTTCTAAACCTCCAAGGACATTCTGACTTTTATCTATTCTCTTCTGTTTGATTAGCATCTAGAAGATGCATGCAACAAAAATAAAAAAGGAATCACTTTGAAGATGATTAAAGAAATCATTAAACCACCATAATAAGTGTACTTGCATATCAAGAAAAGGAAAACAAGTAGCTGAGATGTACCCAAAATATACAGTAGTAGCTAGCAAATTTAGCTATATATTTTCAGCATATTTGGACATGCTATAATCATGAAGTTCAGTGTAGTTAGGACAGAGAGAGAAAACACCCTTTTGCTATTCTGTTTTAAAGAAGCGTCAGCAACGTAGGTCCTGAAAAACTGAACTCATTACAGGCACTTCCTACAAAAATGGTTGCAGAACAGCAACAAAAAAAACAAAAGGATCATGAAAGAACTGATGACCTTAAATGTTTTCTGTGTTTTTAATTTATCTGCTTCTTTTCTATCTCCCTCAGTGTAGAGCCAGATTGCATGTAAACAAAAATCATGAGTAAGAAACTTTCGCAGTGCAAAAGCTGTTCCATTTTTTGTTGTTTTTTGTTTTTAGAATCTCTACTTTGACAAGTTTTGTCTCTACTGAAGTTTGGATTAAGTTGAGCTATTTATCTGCAGCAGATGAAGAGCTCTGATCCTAAGTTGTCCACCTGTAATGTGAACACCTGTGTCAGGGATTTGCTCTTTTCCTGCTCACAGTCTTGTGTTGGATGAAGTTCTCGTTAGCCCAGTTGTAAAGTTGTTCTGGGTATAGCAACATTCAGGTCTTGAAATCTTAAAATGATGACCAGCTCTCACTCTGCTGCCAGTACATTCAGAGTTGCCATGGTAATAGGCATCTTGTTTGAAGGAGAAGCAGAGACTTGGACACGCCCAGATGCGCCTCTCTGGCGTGAGGAGAGTCGGTTGTAACTTGATTATTGGACTCGGTCTAGACGAGGCTGGCGTCCCTTTTGCTTTTTATGATGCTGTAGGAAAGCTGTATAATCCACTGCTTTTATGTAAGAGAAGAATTTCTGCAGAGCCAAAAGAGTTGATCTCATATTGGTTTCCCTTAACCTTAGCTCCATTTCATTAGGCATAATAAATTTTGCTTCCTGGTGACAAATTTGCTACTGTCTTTCTCCCCCACATGATTGGAATCCATTCTCTGTTCTGATCCAGTGTGGGTGGTCAGACTGGGATTTATCTAGTGTTTGTGGTCGCACACTCAAACCACGGATGAATCAGCCTGTCTGCATGCATGATTGTGATCGAGGGAGAGCTGGAAACACTTGAGGTGTGAGAGTTTGCGCGAGGGCGCGTGCGTGTGTGTATGTCACGTCACGTGCACGTATTGCGCCGTATAGGGATCTCGTGGTTGCATATGCATGTCTTCTCGCTCATTAGGCAGAGCAGTGTGGATACGATGAGAGGAGATGAAAGAGGAGTGTTGTGGCCTTGGCAGGAGATCCGAGGCTCGTCTGATGCCCGTTTGCATCTACGCTGTGTGACACCTGTCAGCCCTAGACATGCACACACTGTGATGCGCTGAGATACTGTGTGTGTGTGTGTGTGTGTGTGTGTGTGTGTGTGTGTGTGTGTGTGTGTGTGTGTGTGTGTGTGTGTGTGTGTCTGCGATTGTGTTATTGCTTTGCCAAAAGTCCTTTTGGCAAAGCTCACAACTTACAAATGGATTTTCTTTTCTACTTGCACCCTTGTGCCACTTTATACACATCCTATTTCATTTATAAAGCTTGCAGCCAAACTCTGAGGGGCACTTAGATCCATCTCCGTCTTTCTATCCTTCCTTCTTCATCCTTGTCTCACTGTCATTACATCTATAACTTGTGTCCCTTGCGAGGAGTTGGATGCCTGCCGGTTATGTTCTAATCAGCTAAGTGGGGGTCCCATTTGGATGCGAGGAGGCTCCCAGACAGTTGTCTCCTAATCTGATTTCACCTCTTCTATAAATCAAGAACATAAGGAGGCAGTCGATGTCTGTCCTTATCTGTTTTGTGACCTCAAGCCCCTAACCCATGTGGGAGAAAATAAGTGGCGGGACAAACCATTCCTTTTATTTCTTACAGTCTCTTCCTATTTCTACAGCCTCCCAAAGAGTCACCCTGGGTCTCTCATCTGCTTTTAGGGAAGCTCTTCTCTCGTCATATTTGTTAGTTTAGGTAGGCTGCCATGTTTTAATGGGTTTTAAGTTATGCCACGGTCTTTCCAATTTTGAATGATCGCTTAAAGAGAACTCAGACATTCAAAGCTTGGATTATAGTTGCATACACCAGTTCTCCTCTAAATATCGTAACATTCTCACTGACCTGTTTTCCATGCTCTTTTGTCTTCATGATGGATTCTTTTTTGTTCACATATTGAGTAGGCAGACTGCAAGTTCAAGCCACACTTTTTAGATTTGTTTTTCTTGTTAATACTTGTGGTGGTTGTTACACAAAAGTCAACTAGAATACATGGACATTTATGGCTATGATGTGAATGTGAGTTGCAAAACCAAATTTACTTATTTTCTAGGTGAAACTCAAACACTGAAATAAAGCAAAACATTCTGTCCAACTAGAATAATCACTACATCCAAGAACGTTTTGTAAAATGTTGTAAATGTTAAATATTTGCATTGAGATTAGGCATCATAGGTCATCAAGTAAGATTTTGAGGCAGCCTCAAGTAGCTTAGTCGTTTTCCATGTTAGCTTAATTTCTCAGCCTCAGAAGTTGCAAAGTAGTAAGGTATCTTTGAATAGAAGACCCTTTCTGATTCAGTGATTACAGGTTTTCACCACCTCTTCTTCAACCATGTTATTGCGTTCGAGTGGACCAGCAGAGTCAACTACCAGTTAGCTGATGGAAGGGAACAGCAGAGGGAACTGCATGGCACAGAGCAGAGTTCCCTCGCAGTTTCACTTCCCAACGCCTTGTAATTCACTGCTGGAATCATGTTTTTCTCCAAACATGTTCCCATGTCTTCTTGACTGATGCATTTAATCTTTTTTAAGTCAATTCTTCCGTTCCTTTTAATGAAAACCCTAAGAGTTGCTTGCACTCCCTCTACCTCAGCAACATGGTGACAGTTGGTAGGAACAAATTTGTTTTCGTTTGTTTCTACAGATGCCTATTCCTAAAAAAGCTCAATATTTGGATTTCATCTGCTTTATGTTAGCTGTCCGTCATACTTACAGCTTCATTTCATTGTTTTTCCAATGTTGCCTTGTTTTCTTTTCTCCCATCTCACCCAAGCAAAAAGAGACTCACGGCAAAATACATGTGTACAAAAAAATCATATGTTAAGCAGTGACTTGACATATTTTTCACATCTAGAAGGAAAAAAAAACAACCTTTTACTCTGAGCCATATTTTCTGAGAGACACTGATCCATGCTTGTCGCTCTGAGTATGCAAACACTCAAAACCACACGTGTTACCCTCTGAAGTCCCTCGGGAAATGATGGCACGGCTGACAAATAGAGCCGACCAGTGCTTACATCGCTGTGGTGACACCTCTCTTCCTCTCACCACGGTGACCTCGAGCAAACAACAGGCACGTCACTTCACAGATGGATCTGTTTACACCGAAACTGTGATTTGTTCCATCATTCAGCTGGGATTAGATCCCCGCAACATAGAAGTTAAGGGCTCAGCTCTTCATGTTAACCTCCTCTATTACTCTCGTGTGTTTGTGACTGATGTCTATATTTAAATTTTAGTTGGAGACCAATGAAAACATACATTTCTTTTGCAATGGTTTCAGCTTTTTCTGAAAATGGAAACATACTATTGCTTCTTTTTTTAGAGCTTTTTCGTTTTTTGGTCAGACACATCTAGTTAGTGGTGTCAGTTATACCAGCAGAACTAATCCAATAGAATCCAGACTCGGGGAGTATCAGGTTGTTAGACCTGAACATTGTTTTTACCGCTTACAATTGGGACACAATTTGATTCACAAAAACCTCTCAGGTATTGGCTAAAGTCCATCCTTGACTTGCATAGTGGGGGGGGGACCTTAAGTAAGGTTAAAGGGATGGTGAAAAGCAAAACACAAAGAGAGTGAGGTGATAGGATTGCAAAGGCAAACAATTTGAACACTGTTAGATGTGGAGTATAGGATTTTAAAAGGAAACAATGTTTAATTTGGCATATTTATGTTGCGTATTCCGCTGAAGCACTCTTACAATTTACAACCTCAGCATGCAAACATGCTTTGCTTTAACTTTGCATGATCCAGAGTGCAGATCTCTGATGGGCTGATTGGGATTATGATAGGGGGCCCAGCAGATACCATTTTCAAGCAAAGCATGACACTCTATCAGCAGCAGTGGAAACCTGATTATGTTATAAAATTGGGGAGCAGGAATGGGTTGCTGAACATCTTCACACCCTCACAAACTCAAGATGATTATTTTTTTTAAACTTCTACCATCAGGAACACTTCACTAGAGTGCTACATGACCTCCTGCTTTCAGCTGGTGAAATCCTTATCTTTTGGTATGATTATATATATATCATATAATTGAATTGTTACTTTTTTTAATCTATTTTGTTTTAAGAATTTTTCGCATTTGCTTTGTTTGCTATTAAAGAAAAAAACAGCTGATGAACTGATTTGATTAAAATGCACCAAGCTCCCAAATATCCTACTGTATTTGGAAATTTGGGGACATTTGGCTAATAATTTAACAAAATCAACAGTGGTGCTCAATTGCTAAGGGTTTTATCAGATTTTTCTCAATATTTGTATTTTGTCTTGAGGCTTTTCTTCTGGTGAATTATCTTACAATATGAAGTTAGTTGAACCATATCAAAGTCCCTCACATTTTTTTGTCTTAGCTGTTGAAAAATATATATTTTATGTCTAATTCAAATTGACATAAGACCCTCTCGAGATACTTAAACAAGCCATGCAAAACCTCATTTTGACTTTCAGTCTGCTTTTCCTTCCTTTACAGTAGCCTCATCAATGCCTTTTTCAATTTTTATCTAGGTTCAGTGCTTCGTCTGGGATTTCTCCCATTGAGCTTGATTTGTCAGGGCTGGTTTTTACCAAACTAAGTTTACAGTGATAATGGTGGAAAATCAAGCTACGCATTTAGAGCAATAAGTGTTATGGGTTTCTGGGGAAAAGCAGAAAAGCACTGTGTGCTTCTGGCTATGCAGTGCTCAGTAGATTTTACCTACTTCCAGAAATGTCATTTGTAATTATTCTGAATCTCATGTTTTGGCCACTTTCTGCTGTTGCAGAAGTTGATGTTTTTAGAGCAGTTTAAAAAAACGTATCATCTTAGGAGACTTATGTCAGTTTGAATAGCCGCGAGATGGCTCTCTTCACCCAGCAGTCACCATCAGTAATGTAATACTGCACAAGCTGTATATTTTTTTTTATTTTTATGTGGGCATCAAATCATTCCTTTTGTTTTTTATTATTTTTAGAGATTTTATTTAGAGGATTTTTTTTTTCCACAGAGCTCTAAGCACACTAATTTAATTCTTCCCTAAGGGTGATTTATTTAATCCGGTTTCTTCTTCCAGCCACCATCATTTTGAATGAGCTGAACTGGACAGACGAGTTGGAGGATGTTTTCCGACAAAACAAAGAGGATGATCCCTCACTGCTCTGGCAGGTTTTTGGTTCCGCTACTGGACTGGCTCGGTATTACCCAGGTGAGCCCCCATTACTCCAGGTTGATGAATCTCGACATAAACAGAATGCCATTAACAATGGGTTGCTTCTAATGCAAATAATTAATGACCACTCACGACAGAAAGACGAGAAAAAATATTTTGAATGTCGTTTCATAAGAAATCTGAATCAGCTAAGCTTTGCTTCAAAACTACAAAACACAAAACTAAGTTTGAAATGGGCAGTTTTGAACTTAATTGACAAGTAAATGAAAGACTGCTTGTAAAAGTTGTACATCAACAACATGACATTTTGGTTAATGCAGTTGGTCAGTTTGAAACCTTAAAATCTGGACATTTTTACTGGCAATCCCCACAATGTCTAGTAGCAAACAAAAATTACATACAACTTGTCAGAAAAGGGAATGAGACTGAATCAAAAAGTGTGGTTTTTACCTTATTAAAAACTTTTTGTGCCCTCGCTTATGTTTCAACTGCACAGTTTGTGTTTGGCACACGGAGATCTATTTTGGGCATGGATGTTTCCCGTCTTTGAGAGCCAGAGTCCTGCATGTTTTAAATGCTGAGCACACCTGATGTGAATGAATGTGTCATTACCAGGCTGCTGCAGGACTTTGTGACAGCCGGAGGAGATAATTCTAACATTTCAGTCAGGACACAAGACTCTCATCTTGCTTCAAAAATGGCTTAGGCTTGATGCGAATATATTCTTGTATCTCTCTGATACTAGACATTTTTTTGTCCAATGCAAAAAACATGGAAGTTTCAAAGAGAGTAAAATGATACTGCATATTGTGTGTATTTATATTTAGTTTAGTTTATGCATATTGACAAATGCAGTTTCTTTGGTTGGGTCTGGAGAACTTGACTGTGATGTAAACACATTGCTGTGCCTGCATGCAGCTTCCCCCTGGAACGATAAGAGAAGTTCACCTGACAAGATTGACCTGTATGATGTACGCAGGCGACCTTGGTGAGTTGGTTGAGTCTCATGTTAATATGTTCAAACATTAGTTAGTTAAGAAAATAGGTGACTTTAAAATTCAGCAACTGTTTTTCTGGTAGTGTGCATTGTAGCGGTAGGTTTTGGTAAAGCTTTACTTCTCTGAGAATAAGTATTTCAATGTTTTCTGTGTGTACGTGTGCTCCATATGTACAATCTGTCTGTGTGTTTCTGGTATTACTCACCAGGTACATTCAGGGGGCGGCGTCACCCAAGGACATGCTGATTCTAGTGGATGCGTGAGTGACATCCTTATGATTCATACATTACAGTCAGATTGGATTTGCTTTTGCACGCCAGGAGGCCCTGATGCTAACTCTGAGACTGGCCTCATCCCGCTGGGCGCTGCCGGGCTGCGCTCATGTGTGACACTGACTAACAAAAAGCAGTCAGTGCACTGGCCAACCTTATTATTTGCAGTCCAGTTGTTCCCTACAATGATTTAAGACTGGAAAACTTGGAATAACTGCGAGGTCCATAAGGGACTCCTGGAGCGTTACCAGATGTGACAATAGTTCTCTCACATCAAGAGATTCCAGCACAAATTCTGTCATGTTTGAGGAAGACACACTTTCAAGAATTAACTTTGAAAGAGTGAAAATTTAAGATTGAATTTTTGACATATTATGATAATTATGTTCGCATATTGAAATCATTATCCATCACTTCTTTTCAGTTAACAAAATATGTATTTGGTTATATAGAAACGTGATTGAATTAGTCATTTAGAACTTTTTTTTAACACTGATTGAGAAACGAGGAATTGAGAATTCAACTCTGAAATTTCTTAATAATGAAATAAATTGGGAATATTAATTCTCTGTAGGAAATCAGGGGTGTCTAACTCTTTTTGCTGAGTTAATTTTGCTGCAGCCCAGTTTAGCTAATCTAAACAAAATGCTTATACTGTCTGCTATGGGAAGACAACGGACAAGCATGTATGAGGAGCATCCATCCATTATCTTCCACTTAGTTTGAGATTGGGTCACTTAGACAGCAGCTGAAGCAGTGGCCCAGACTTCCCTCTCTTCAGCCACTTCAGGCAGCTCTCCAAGCGTTTCCAGGCCAACAGAGAAACATAGTCCCTCCTGCGTGTCCTGGGTTCCTCTGGGTCTTTTCCTGGGGGGACGTGGCCAGATACCTCACCAGGAAGACATCCAGGAGCCACCTCAACTGGCTCCTGTCTTTGCCTGAAAGCCTGAGCTTCTCACCCTATGTTAAACTCCAAGTGTAAAGTACCAATTACTGTGCACTGGAAAGATGAATTCTTACTGACTTTTATGTTAGCAGCATTAATCTTGGAGGCATCTTTTCTTGCTATGTAATAATGTGTTGGTTCTGTATTCTTACACATCACCATTCATTTATTAATGTCCCTGGAAAAAGACGTGTTCAAGCTCCTTAAAACACTTTTTCCTCATGGAGATATGGTGAAACCAAAATGCCATATTGCTCTACTGTAGGTCTCCAATAGGTACTCTGAACTAGAAAATTAAATCCTTCATAACCCTTCTCATGGTATGTGGGGGCATGAGAAATTAAACACCGTTATCTAGAATTGTATTTCACTGTTCCAGTTGATACAATTTAAATTATTGCTCTGACGCTACATTACTGTACAAAAATTGGCTCTTTTACAACCTTTTTTTTTGTACCAAGGAAAGGCAAAGCAATCTAAAAGTTATACATTCCAATACTTTTATCAAATCTTTACAATGACTGTCAACACTTTTGGGTTACTTGTTGATTTGCTAATATTTGCATAGAATAAAATTACAGAGACAATGTCTGTGTTTCAGTCATTGACTGTGATGGTTGAGTAATTCTAAAACGCATTTTTGGTACTTCAGGAGTGGAAGCGTATCAGGCCTCACCCTGAAACTGATCAAAACCTCAGTCAGCTGGATGCTGGAGACCCTCTCCGATGATGACTTCATAAACGTGGTGTCTGTGAGTATTCGCTTTTGTTCTACAGGTACTGGAGTCAAGATTGGAAATAAATGCTTAAGAAGCTTTATTCAACTCACCGATTTAGTGGATAATCGTGATACAGTGCTATGACAAAGTATTTACATTCTTATTAATTTTATCTCCTTTTTTGTGTCATTAACATCTTCTAGTCTGTCAAAGTAATTTAAACTTCAAAGATAACTTGAGTAATTTTTTATTGTAATTTTCTTTTTTTTTATTTCAATTGTTCAGAGAAGAAAGCCATCCAAATTAACTTTCCCCTATGTAAAGAAAGCAGTTACCAACTAATAGCTAATTTTGTGATTCTTGGCTGCAACAGGTTTTATCAAGTCTTTGCAAAATCTGGTATTGAGTCTTGATGTCTCTCTCCAGCAATCGTCTTTGCAGAATAGTGTTAATTCAGACACGTTGGAGCATTTTCTTATTTTCTTATTGCCTACTTCATGTTGTCAGTTGGGTTCTGTTTAAATATGCTGATGGTTCTACAGGTGTGGCATTAACCAGGGTTGGGTGTGACTTTCTAAAAATATGGGTATCAGGTTAATTCATTACCTAATAAAAGGAAATTGTTTTTTTTTTTTTTTGTTGTTTTTTTTACATGTTTTCATTGGATTTTTTTTTTTCCTTTGATTAATCTATGATTATTAAAATGCTTAACTGTGCTGAAAAGTGACAAACAGAAGAACTGTGGAGAGGGTAAGCACATTTCCATAACTTCTAAATTTTATCAGCGAATAGAGCAAGGACACCCAAGTATGTTTGAAAACGAATTCTCAAGTTTGAGCCATGAGATGCAACATGAAACCTTCGACAAATGAATCTTTGCTGCATCTTTTGCCACATTTCTAACTCTGTGGGATGGAATAGAAAATGTCTTCCTTACCAAATTGAAATTTGATAGAAATCTCGAGTACCAAAGGTTTCCTTGCATTAGGGCGGAGGAAGCCTTCATCCATCACAGTTTACAGCTCCAGTGACTGCCAGTTTAAAGCATTTCTGCACCCGAGTTATGTTACTTTCACAAAGAAAAATAACGTTTCAGAGGGTAAGTGTTTTCCTCCAGTTCAGGATGTTTACGGGGTATTGCTGAGATGAATTAGAGGCAATCGTACTGAATGGGATTACTACTAAAATCCACAGAGTGTCCAAAACATGGGCTCCCATTACTGTTGCTAATGTGGGTTAGTATAAAAAGTGTATTGCTCTGGTGTAATACTGTGTCTGCGGCTTTTGTTTCTAAGAGCTTTTCCACAAGAATATAAAAGCTTTTCATAAAGTAATTCATTTAGTAGCGTACGAAGAGGTGGTTTGAGGTTAATTTTTTGTTTCTAATTATTGATAAATTGATATAATTGTCTCCTTTCTAAAACTACCACAAACTAATCAAAGATACGTTTGTAACTATCAGACCCTTTCTTGCTTAAATGTTCATTACCTATGAAGACGATGACTTATTGTGTATCAACAATCATGAGATTCTAAAAAAAAAAATCTCAATTACTAAGGAATTGCTTAAATACATTCAACTATTTAAAGTGGATTCAGAGTAGACAATGCAGCCATTTCATCATACTGTATTTTAACAGAACAAAATGAAGGACATTTTTGATCTTAAGATGTTCCATTAGAGAGTAATCATTTTCTGGGTCACGTGTCAAACTCTTATCTTCTATGCTTTTGTGAAAGCATGCAGCTTCTCAGCTTAATGCATCCCTCCAGTTTCTTGGCTCAGAATGCGTTGTGTGCTTGGATCTGACTTTCCTCTGTCCAGCATCTCCTTTATCCTAATTGCTTCTGCTTTGTCCTCCCTGCAGTCTCTCCTCATGGCTGGGAACATAAATTACTTTTGCTTTCCAAATTAGCCATAAATAACATTTTGTTTCACTTCCCTTATTGGATGCACTGGTGTGCTTTTGTTTTGGGCGGGTGTGGAGGTTCAGTAGAATGGTTTATGACATAATGCTTTATAGACTTTGGTTTGCTCTGAGCTCTGATTCTATGACTGAGCATGCCCCCACACTGGGTTGTACGTTAGTAAAACAAAGCCTATTTTTTATCGTGTTCTGCAATATCAATTATATGCCCCATTTCAGTCAGCCTTTACAGTAAAATATTTTTAAAGAGCTGAATAGATTTGAATACCAGAACCATAATTATCAATTGATAATTGGTAATTATCAATTATCAGTTAATAATTATCAATTGATAACTATCAATTGATAATTATAGTTCTGGTTATCATTAGAAGGCAAGATTTGCAAATAACAAAGCCTACTACTCAAAGGAAACATGATGCCTTGAACAGTTAATAATCTTGAAAGTTTTTCCATTTTGACACATTCTAACTGCAAAGCTGTGTGATTAAAAATTATTTATTTTAATGGGGTTTTATGTGAGGGGGAAGGAAAGAGATGGAATGTTTTTTAAATATTTCTCTTAACAAAAGTATTAAAAAACATATAATATTCCAGTTCCCTGAATAATCAATATTTTCATCCTAGGTTCAGAAAAATGCTCACTCGTGGATGTTATTGATGCTATAATTTGTTTTGCTATGTTTGGACCATGATGATGATAGGGAGCTGTGTTCAAAAGAGGCCCAAAGCAGATGCTGAGTACTAATGAGCCATGGCCCAGCCCTTTTATAGATGATGTGTGTGTTTGTGTGTAGATTGATTCACTTCCATCTGTTCCTCCACGTGAGCAATTCACCAGGATCTACCTGAAGTTACTTTATGTGTAGTTGTGACTTGACGAATAATCTTTCTGGACTTAAGCTCTCTGTTTTTGCTCTTTTTTTTTTTTTTTTTTCCTCCATGTGCCACTGTTTTCTCATCCCCTCTGTCTCTCCTACGTTTCCATCCTTGTGTTAATTTAGCTTCCTTCGGTGTGTGAAGTTTAATTGCATTCAACCTTATCGTCTTTCTGTTTGCACATGACAATTTGTGTTGAGCTCTCTAACACAGTTGTCTACAGTTGCATTTTATTTTTAAATGTCACTTAAATCTTCTACTTCATAGTTTAACATATGTGTTTTAAGGAACACTGCAACAGTTTGCAAAAATAAACACATATTTATTAGAAAATATGTGCAAGTGCCTTCCCTGTTCTTCCCGTCAACCCTCCTTCCCTTATCCCCCCAGTTCAACAAAACCGCCAGGCCTGCAGCATGCTTTCAGAATCTGGTGCAGGCCAATGTGAGGAACAAAAGGGTCCTGAAGGAGGCAGTGCAGAGACTCAAAGCCGAGGGCATCACCAACTACACAAGTGGCTTTGAACTCGCCTTTGAACAGCTCGCACAGGTAAAGAGTGTATCGACTGCATTTAAATTCCATATTGAGGTAATGGTAACAATTCTCGTTTTTTAGAATATAAACCATATTAACCTGAAGAAACTGATGACATGCTGTGAATCTGAAAAGTCTGCACACCTTTGTTAAAATGCCAGTTTTTATTTTGAGAAAATAAAATGAAACCAGGATAAATCAGCTCAGAACTTTTTTCCACCCTCAGTGTGAACTCTAACCCATTCAACTCTATTGAAAAACAAATGGAAAGTAATAAAATGTTATGATTATGTGGCTTTGCACTCCCCTGCATAGATGGCCAAGTTAATTCTTCAAGGGTAAGTTCCCCACACCTCTTATGCTGAATAAATGGCTCACTTAACCTTCTCAGGACGTCTTTAACTTCTGTAGAGGCCTGCTAACGACCCATTCATTTGATTCAGGTCGGTGTACATACTGCAGAACCTCCTGGATTTTATTTAAAGGTGGTACAAAGAAAACACCAGACAAAGCCTATTCAAACATCTGAACTTTGCGTTAATAAGTAATAAATGATAGCAGCTGTGTGCTGACTGCGTAACTTGAGTTTAAATGTAATTATAAACACAGTAACATCCCCTTATGTGTATGTTTTTATCTTTACCCCTAAATAGTCCATTTGTTTTTGGTTGAGTCTGTTTGGTTGTTTGTCACACTGATGCTAAAATTGTCACTATTGATCTTGGTCTCTATTTTTGCATCACCAAAAACTTGTGTGTATACTAATTATACTTTTTGTATATGTAAATCTTTGTAATATGTAAGAGCTCATATCCACTCAACTTCAAGAATTGTCTGTAGAAAGTTGGATAATCACCCACAGCTCTTAAATATTCTGAGAGTGAGCATATGCCACCCTCCGCTGGTTCTTTCAGATATTGCACTCATAATGCACTATTTGTTTCTTTTCACGAGCATTAATCCAGCAGCTGTTCTTAGTAAAGTTAAAAGTCCTTGCTTCTGTGTAAACCAGACCAATGTGTCGAGGGCCGACTGCAACAAGATCATAATGCTGTTCACTGATGGAGGAGAGGAGAGGGCTGAGGAAATCTTTCAAAAATACAACCCAAAGCAAGAGGTAGGACTTTATATTCAGCTTCAACATGGTTGTTAATATTTGTCCCTTCTTCTGCATTTTTGTTTCATCTTATTGCACTTACTTTCCTTTACAGGTGCGCATCTTTACTTTCTCCGTAGGCCAGCACAGCTACGACAAAGGCCCAATACAGTGGATGGCCTGCAATAATAAAGGTACAAAATATAATTAGATTTGTAGTTATTAGGTGAACGCCCTCATTTAATAGCAAACATGAAAGTCCGTTTGTGCTATATGCAGCTCTGGAAAAACTTAAGAGACCACTTACAGTTATCAGTTTCTCTGATTTTACCTTTATAGGTGTATGTTTGAGTAAAATTAACATTGTTCTCTTATTCTATAAACTACTAATTCATGTGTACATGTCTTCAAAAGTCCAAGCAAAAATTTAGTATTTATTTGCAGAAAATGAGAAATGGTCAAAATAATAAAGCAAAAAATCAAGTTAATATTAATTTAGAAACAACAATGCTGGTCTTTTAACTCAGGAAGAGTTCAGAAATCAATATTTGGTGGAATAACCATGAGGTTTTAAATGGGGTTTGGTGGAGTGCTTTTAAATTTTTTTCCAGTACTGTTAAATTATACGCCACCTAATGCAAAATGTGCTTTTCCACAAAATCAATCTTTTGTTTCATGCCAAACTCAGCTGGAATGTTTGTTGCAAAAAAGGTCAATCATTGTCTCATTGCATCAAACCATCAGTATAAATTAAATCAATATTTGCGTTTGTAATAACACGGAAAAGAAAAGGCTTTGGCTGCCATGGCAGGTAAGCAGCTGGTTGACACAAATGGAGTGTCTAATGGTTGTCAGGGAGATTTTATTCTGAAAGTGAGCTGAGGGTTTTGAGTTTGTTTTTCTTCTACCTTTCCTGCCAACCTGATCAATGTGTGTTGTATTACGACATAATAAGAACTGGTTGTTGTTTAGCCTTATGGCTAAACGAAATGGGCCACGTATCCAGGGAACACTGTAATTATTAGGTGTCAAAAACCTTTTAACAACTAAAACAAGGATGAATTAAAAACTGCCTCGGTTGCATTTCCTTTAATGGAGAAGTTCAGTGTCCATCTCTGGGGCACACTCTGTCAGATGGCCCCAGGGCAGTTGTGGCTACTGTCCAGCAGAAGCTACAGTGTGTGAATGTGTGTGTGTGTGTGTGAGTGGCTGAATGACTAAATGTAGTGTAAAGTGATTTAAAGTCCTGTGGTCTTGATGAAGCGCTATACTAGTACAAGCCATTTACTTGTAATGGCTTGCACACTAATGCCAAAAAACACTATTGTTGATGTTTTAATCAATTTGAAATGATGTGCAGAAATTAAGGGTATTTTTACACATTTTTTTATAATGTGTATTTGCTGCACTGAATTTTGTGAATTTTTTGTTTTGATTTTTGCCAAGTTTACCAATACATTTTGGAGAACTGAGGGATAAGTTGATTTCTGTAGTAGGAATAAAAAAACATTAAAGGATCTTCTCTAATAAATCCATTTCTCTCCCTCAGGTTATTACTATGAGATTCCATCTATTGGGGCCATTCGGCTGAACACTCAGGTAAACACAGTCATAAAAACACATTTCAGTAATTGCACTTGGTGTTCTCATTACTTCTCATCCATAAACTCTGGCTCTTCCAATTTGCTGCTTATGTTGCCCCCTTGTGGTAGACGTCTCAATGTGCAGGTTGCAAAATAAGTTTCTGATCATCTTGGCAGGAATACTTGGACGTCTTGGGTCGGCCAATGGTCAGAGCTGACAGCGGACCCAAGAGAGGCCGAAAGGCCAAGCAAGTCCAGTGGACAAATGTCTACCTAGATGCACTGGTATGTTCTGCTGGGGAGAGGTGACACCATCACATTTGCAAGGGTGAAAAATTTATACTATTTACCGTGTGAACCCGGAATAATTTGTTTCAAGTATTGTTTCATGTGCTCTTGAAGTCTTGTTTAGTTATTTGCTGTCATTTTATCTTGTTTTTGCACAATGACAGATGAACTGTATTCCCAAGTGTTGCCTTTTATTTTTGTTGTTTATATTTCTGTCAAGATTTACTGCCAGCGACCTCAGATAAGAAACCAGACTGATAAAAGAAGTTTGGATTTGATCGGAGACTGTCCATTTGGGAAATTGCATCGACTTTCTCAGCACCAAAAATGTCTTTAAAAAAAGTAGCGTTTAATCAGTTTTTTGAAAAAAAATTGCAAGTAGTCTCCTGCACATTTTTATTACAGCTATATCTGTAAATGGTTTTCTATTAATTAGAAACAGTAATTACAAATTTAAAATGTATTGAAGCAAATTACATGTACTCTTGAAGCATCGTTGTACAAATGGAAATGCTATGTGAGGTGTGATGGAGATAAGGTATGGATTGTCAGAGATGTTTTCTAACCAATCTGACTAAAATTAACCTAGTTTGCAACACTTGTAGAGGCAGATCCCAAAGAACTTTTACTGTTATTGCGTCAAAAGAAGGTTCTACAAAATCTCAGCGAAGTTCCCTGCATGTGGATTCACATTGCAATTTATATAGATTAGGTAGATTTAAAATGGTAAAATAACACAACACTGTACCATCCATATATTTGTGGTTGTAGTCTGACTAAGTATTAGAGTTTTGGATGGTTGAATAAATTTGCAAGCCCCTGTAATGGGCATAACTCTACACGTGTTTTACACGCATGTTCTCTGTGTGTTATGTTCTGTGTTTAAGGAGCTGGGTCTTGTAATCACCGGGACACTGCCCGTCTTCAACAAGACTGACACAGGCTCAAAGGTATCCACAAAATACACTTTTAGTTAAGTCACTTTTCAACCCCCCAACATTTTTGTTTTTGCATAGGGCTGTCAGTGCTAATAATTGATAACAATATCTCGTTCTGGCATCTTTACCAACACGTTCCGTCTGCTTTTGACTGTCTCACTTTGATTTCATAGATTAAAAGGTTTGTGGCTTTCAGAGATGCAATAATATGCTAAATGTTAAAAAGATCAAAAGATAAACATTCAACATGAATAGTTGCTTTCATCTTTGATCTTTTTTATCTTCTTGTGGCTTTGGCTTGTTTCCTCTGTTGATGCAGAGGTCCCCCAAAGCTCTCCACAAGAAGAGAATGTAGGAAGTCACACAGCAGAATTCCAAAATAGATCAATCACGCAGATCAGAGTGAGAAATGATCCGGTAGCTTAAATGCTTCAAGATGAGTCTGCATGTCTACCTCGAAGGACTTGGATTCTACCTCCAGTGCGACTGAAAGCAAGTCTGGAAATGCCTTGTCAGTGACTCACTACAGCACATGAAGCTTTTGGGAATGAAACTGTCCAGATTTCTATTGCAACCATTTCCTTGAAATCCTTCACAATCCACAGAGGGAATTGACTCATCCAGGAAAAGCAACAGAACTCATAAGAGGGCCTTACCGTTTCTCTTTCTGCAGCTGACATCCTCTCTGTTTTCCCTGTGCTTTTTCTCTCAGAAGTCACAAAACCAGCTCATCCTGGGAGTTATGGCTATTGATGTCTCCTTAGAAGATATCAAGAGACTTACGCCTCGGTTCACAGTAAGATCTCATAAGTTATGTTATTGCAGACAAACTTGTTCTGTTCATTTTAGTCTTTATGCAGAGATATTTTTCCCCCCCACTAATTCTCGTTTTATTTTTTTTTAGTTCGGTCCAAATGGCTACTACTTTGCTATTGATCCAAATGGGTATGTGTTGCTCCACCCTAATCTTCAACCGCTGGTAAGCAAAATCTCACAATTATTAGAAAAATAATTGCTGTTCTGAAAAAATAAAACAGCTTGACAAAACTGTATAAATGTTAGTTGGCCATTAAAGTAGACAGTGATTAATTTGTAATCTTCTCACTTAGAGTAAGATGTTTCTGTACATTTCTGTTGGAAACTTCTGCCGTATGAATCCCTTTGACGATGTCATTGCAATAAATCATCTGGGTGGAAATCCTTGAATGCTAAAGAGGTCGAGAAAAAAGTTTATATTTTCACCATTTCACACTGCATTGTAGGACTTTAAAGAAAAACGTTTCCAAGATTCTGCTGGTTTGTAGCTCACACTAATAATAACAACAGAATATACATCAAATCAATTGTTTAAGTCTGTTACTTATATTGTTGGTCAAACATGGCTCATTTCAGAAGTTCCCTCAAAATGATCTCATGAAGCCTCACTTCTGATGGCAGAAGTGGCAGCTTAATGGGAACTGTTGACATGCATGTTAGCTAAAGTGCTGTTGTTGAGGACGACAACAATAAAAAGTCAATCTCTTCTCCTTTCTCTGCCTAGGTATACACCACCATTAGCATTGCGGCACAGCTAGCTGATACAGGAAATTTGAAAAGCAGAATTTTAAACTGACAAGAACATTTGCTTCAAAGCGATCTGTTTAGTTTTTTTGTGGAATGCTGATCATTTGGGCAGATTGCTAAACTATTGATCTATTCCATTATTGGCATTGATGCGGATGCTTTTCTAATAGTTGTCATGATTAAAGTCTCTTTCCCTGCTGATAATGATATTCCCATAGCATTATACTGTCACAGTCATGTTTTTTTTTGTGGGGATTGCGTATTTAAAGTGAAGTTACCATGGGTCTCCTGATAATATTCTCCTTGCCTGGCCCATAAACATCTCCACAACATTCCCCATAACATCTCTGTTGTGTTCCTTGGCCTTTTCTTTGCTCTTTGTTCATTAATGTTCTCTATGAAATCTGAGGCCTTCACAGAGCAGCTGTATTTATACAAAGACTGACTCACACTCGGGTGGATTATGTTTACTAAATAGGTGGCTACTTAAAGCAATTGGTAACACTTATTTTTATTTAGATAGATCAGAGTAAGAGGGGGCTGTATACAAATGTCTCATTTTACCAATTTATTTCTATTTATAAATTTCAGTAAAATGCATCGCAATTTGTGATTATCATGTGGCAAAATGTGAAAACATGGGTATGAATACTTTTGCAAGAAATTGTACGTGTTGCAGGGAAACCATCATTTGCTTGCAGGATTAGATTTATTTTCATGGCAAAATGTTCCATCGTGACATTTGAGAAATATGCTTTTCGTAAATACGCCATTAGGTAAATTTGTTGCAGATATATGGCTTGGATTTCCTTCCTGATTATTTCCCTCTTTAGGGCTGCAAAGCATCAAAACCTGCTTTTGGAAGGAGATTAGTAACTGATGTTTTCAGGGATTCCCCCCCCCCCTTCTACTTTGTTTTCACACCTGATAAACTGACAGATGTAATTTTATGCATTTTCTCCCAGACTGCCAAGTTTGATGAACCTGTAACACTCGACTTTCTGGATGCAGAGTTGGAGAATGACATCAAAGTGGAGGTCTGACACACAGATTTGTTTTCTAATTTGATTCCACAAACTGGAACCATATGATGGTGTGGTGATGTGATTTATATATTTAGTGTTATGTTTCTTTTGTTGTTGTTTTGTACACAGATAAGAAATAAAATGATTGATGGGAAAACGGGAAACTACACAATATCTACACTGGTGAAATCTCAAGATGAGGTACTTTATTAATTTTGTTTGAGGTTTTTATTTGGAATCTTCTTGAACTGACAGTAATATCATTATTTAAGCTCTACATTGACGAAGGTGAGAGAACCTACACCTTTGCTCCTGTGAAGGGAACAGACTACAGGTAAAACTTCAAATAAACTGCATGCACACTCTTTACTCTTTACTCATTGATTAAGTAGATCAACCGAAATGTTTCATTATACAACATCACCAATCTTTAACATTCATTTCTACAATGAAGAAAAAGGGGGTTTCTTAAATATATTTTGTAGTAATTAGGCTATTGTAAGGGTAGAAGTAACGACTTTTAACCACTACATTAAAAATAAAATATTTTTGGGGTCTATTCTGTTACCGGACAACCACTATTATGTCTCTCTATTAGAATATAATCGAAACTTTTTTTTTGTTTGTTTTTTTATTTCAGTAATTCAAATCAAAAAGATAAACTCTTATTGTATTGCAATTCATACAATATTCTTTAGTTTCTCTATGTAATGTATGTCAGGGGAGCCAGTCAGATAACACCATGATTATTAACGTGAGTATTGATAACCTTTGGCAGTGTGATCAGGTCTGTGCATGTTCAGTCTTTCTCCAGTGTCTGGAACCTTGATCTTCACAATGAAATACAAAAGTACATTTATCTAAAATTAGAGCTCTGGACCACAGAGCTTTTTCTCCTTTGTGCAGCTGATACGCTTCTGGCGTCAAGGATACAAATAATGTCACAGTTCTAGCTCATTGCCTGGATATGTCTGTGTGTGCTGTTGAGTCTGTGGTTCCACTTGCAGTCCACACCTCGTGTGAAATTCTTATATGGACTTTGCTCCACAAGCCGCTCGAGCTATTTCTGTTGCTTCTGCACTTTTTTCTGCTATACGTTTTCTTTCCACTCAACTTCCTATTACATTCTGTAATATATCTGCATAAGAGATACCATACTCTTTTTGAATTGAATTATTGAAATAATGTTTTCATTTATATTCAAATATACTGACACAGCTGATACGCTGACAAAACGTTTTACATATTTTAGATCATAAAATTCTTTTGTTTTAACCTCGTTGAAGCTTCAGTCATAGCGTCCTGTATGATGTTCATACTTTTCATCACAACAAATCACTAACCACTCCAAAAGCTATTAGAAAGATTGGTGAAAAGCCAGGTCATTCCCCAGTCCTGTTTAGGCTCACTGTAGTCAAAAAATGTTGCACTTGAATACAGACACAGGGGCATTTTCCTGCTTCATTTTCTGTTAAATCAACAGTTAATATTTTCTACATTTCTTAAATCTCTTCAGATATTTCACCCAATCACAGCTGTTCAGCAAGGGGGTTCTGTTAATTGCATATTGGCTTAAAAATCTACAGAACCTAGTGTAGGATATTACTCATACAGATCTTAGTTATCCATATTACATAAGTGGATATTATGAGAAACTGAAATTCAGTCAGTCCTTCTGTTTTGTATTTGGAAAATAAGGCTAGAGATGGAGAAATGCTTCTGTGCTTAATGAGAGTGCATGCAAAAATAGGCATATCGCATGCTGTTAGCACATTAAACAATGCCGTAATTACAGGGTGAGAGAATTGGATAGTTTGCTGGAAACAATCAAAAGTGGTGCTTTTATTTTGTTTTCTTTTTGTCCCAGCCTGGCCCTGGTCCTGCCAAACTACAGCATGCACTACATCCGTGCAACCATAGGCGACACAATTACCCAGGCAAAATGTAAGTTGACGTTCACATCACAGCTAAAACCCTGCCTCTTATATTATTACACTTATGTTTACAGAGGTTAGATAAACAGCACTTGGTGGAAGTTAAGTGCTGTCATGGATTCTGTCCATCAATAAATGAGCTCTGAAACAAAACATGACCACCCTGTACATCTACACCACGCTATAACAGTTGTTACAAGTATTTCTGAAACAAAACATGCCCTCATCTGTGGTGGAGTTGGAATTTTTTTTATTATCTGGAAACATCAGGGCAGAGATCTCTCCTGTCCCTTTTTACACATACACATACTGGAAAAGTATGGAATTTGGCTTGAGTATTTTCCAGGGGCCTCATGTCCTAGGAGTTGCTTGGATTCCTTCCTGAAACCTTGTGTACACTAAAATTTAGAAAACTGCATGCACATAAACAAATCCAGGTGTATAACATGATACTTTCTCATCCACCTAAGCACAGTTCCTTTTTATATCCTAATCAACAGGCTTGTACACAAATGAGGGGATCCTCCTTTAAAAAGCTCCTATTAGTATTTGCAAAAACAATGTCTAGATGTGTGGGATAAAAAGACTTTACTACTCCTACATGAGTGAGAGGAGGCTAAAAACTCAGAGAGGACAACTTGTAATAGACTATGTTCAGAATCAGACTCTCTTCAGGGTTGTACAAAATGTTGTCCAGGACAAGAATTGTACATATTTGCCTTTGCACACCATTTTTTTTAGTTCTAATACTTTTTACTTAGAAATTGAAATATTTTAAAATTGGGAAATGTAATGTGGTTCAAAATGTATTCATCTTTTTATAATACCTTCCTTTCTTTGGAACTTCATAGTAAGGAGGATCACAAATATCCAACAAGATAACGTCTAAAGAGAGTGTGATCCCTTTTGTTGCAGAGAAGAGACAGGTTTTGTCTCAACTGAGAAAACTTCCTGAAAAAGCTTGATAGGCCTGTAACTTCTGGTTTTATGGCACCATCTGATGCACATCTTTGGAACTGATTGTGAGATATTTGAACTAATCCACTAAGTAGAAACCCATCCCACTCCATGCCAGCTTGTAGTCTTTGCCTAAAATGTTGTTCATTAGAATAAACAAATGGCGCATTGAACGAAGTCACCTGACCACATACAGCTTGTTCTTTGTCTGAAGATGCTTGCTGTTAAAACAGCAGCATTGTGCCTTCAACACCGAGCCAAAAACATGTTCTTTTCACGGCATCATTTTCAAAAATCTTCAGTCATAATTGTATAAATTATAAGAAAACCATTCTTTTCTGTATCATTTATATGCATCTTTAATAGCAACTCATGATTGCTCTTTGCCATGTATGATTGTTTATAAATCAGCAGTTTCCCAGCATTCCTTGGAGGTTTTCCTCCCTAACAGCTGTGAATGAATGGGATGATAGACATTTCCTCAGTTTTCTCACCTTGCGTGGAAAAATGAAATGTTGTTTTTGCAGCTATTATCCATGAGGGCCAAGTGTGGATAAACATGAATTAGAAAATTGAGCAAGAGCAAATGTTATTACAAACTTTTATTTCCTTTCCAACTGTCTAAATCAACCTAACTATCTTGTTGGAACATGTTCTATTTCTTCATAAATAATGTTTTGCATTTAAGCTTTAAAACTGGAAGGAAATGCGAGTCAGCCATATATGTCGTAAGTCAGTTCTTTTCTTTGGAAGCTGTGGTTAATTAGAAAATAATGATGCTGTTATGCTCAGTCTTTTTGACTGAAATGAAATACATAGTTTTGATTTTTATATGCAATTTCTCTTAAAGGTCATTTTTTCTGTCTAGGGAAGCTTAAAGTATTACTCAATGTTTTGATTTCTTTCATGTGGTGTGTATTTCTGTATTTTTCGATTAAGATGTAACTTTTTTTTTTTTTTTTTTGGATCATTAGATTTTGCATCCACAATGATATATTTCAATTTGCATGCATTTCTCAAACCTTGCAATGTTTCCAGCTGTTTTGGAAAAAATTCACTTTAGGTGCCTAGTGTGTGCTCAAAAACATAAAAAGAAAAAAAATAAGAATCAGTTGGCAGATGCTTTGAGCTCACTTGAAGCTGCTCCATCTACCACAAAACATTTCATCATGTTTTGATTCTGGCAGCTTTATTAAATAAAGTTGCAACCAGGCTGAAATACTTGGAAGACCTTTAAAGAACTTCAAGCATCTGAGATTCACTTTTCCATTATTAAAGTGCAAACTAGAAAATGAGTATAAAAACAATTTAGCTGTCTATTTTACATCCTCTGAATGGCACCAATTTATGTTTTAACTTGACCAATTTGTGAAAATTGAGACTTTTCCTCTTTTGGTCAGTCTATCTTAAAGCACTCAGTATCCAGTTCATGTGCCCCTGCACTTTCCAAGTGTATTTGCACAGCATTTTATGTTGTGATATTATGCAAATATAATTTTTTTTGGTGAAGAAAGAAAAATGCTTTTAATAAAATACATCTCTATACATTAAAATGTCATCAAAAAGTTAACTTGCCATGATTTAATTTACAAAGTGAAACCTTTCATACTATATAAATTTTACAAATTATTATATTGACAGGTTTTGTCTTTTTTTATGAATCTCCTCTAAACTTTTTACTTCTTCTTCTTCTTCTTCTTCTTCATTGCTTCTCATTGCTAATGTTTCATGCTACTCCAAGCATTATTATTTAGTCTAAAACTAAATAAGCTAGTTTGTTTATAAAATTATCCTGTGTATTATTATTACTATTAATGGTCTTCTGTAAAATTTTAATTTTTCTCAAGAGATGAAATTTGGGCTATTTGCAAGACATAAATATCCAAATGAAAATAAATGGCACCTGAATTTGTAAATTAGTTTCACTTTTTGAATTAATAGCTTTTTGGAAATATTTTTAATTCATTTGACATGTAATTTTATTATTTAACCTGAAGTTAATCCTTTTTCCACATGTACTGTAAATTTTTTTTTGGTTTGTTTCAAACTTCTGCGTACAATATTCTTATTCAATGCGCATTTGAATAAAATATTGTGTAACCCTGTTTTCTTGTCTCTTTCCAATTCCCTCCTTTCTCTTCTCAATCTTTTAACCTCTTGTTCTGAACTCCTAACCCTTCCTGCTGTTTTGGAACCTCCGCAGTATTTTTGGGCAAGTATCCCCCTTCTGTACTTTTCCCCACAGCCGTCCTTGTCTCGTCTCTCTCTTTCATCACCCACACACTTTGGATGTAAATTTGCAGACTCACAAACACTGAAGCATTTTGTTCTCCGTTTGTTTCCCCCCAATTAATGGCAACTTTATCACGATGAATCAAGCGACATTAATTCACCCAGAGACAGCTCTTTGCATGCAAGGCATCCCACCAGCGTTTTTGCAGACAGTGGGTGTGTGTCTGTGTGTGTGAGCGCATGTATGTATTAACTCCCCCACCTGCTTTGACTGTTCCAATGGCCCTCAGATGTGGTTTTGGCACCGGCCCACTGTAGCAGGAAGAACAGACGAACAGGATGTTTGCATTATTTAAAGGTGAAGCCATAAAGGAGAAAGCCGTGAGTCTGTACCCAGAGTATAAATTGGAGTTTTCTCCAGTTTCTCCTTTTTTGACTCATTTTATGTTTTACAACTTTGGTAAATTACTCTTAATGAAAAGCAGGACTCTTCTTTACACACTAAGCTTGATCTGTTCTGTTTGTCCCTGTGAATGCAGGGTCATCAGTTTTCGTATTTGTGGGCGTTCAGTCAAAACCCTCCAGAGCGCATAAGGCTTTGAAGCTCATCTGAAAATGAAGCCTGGCTCATATTTTTGTTTGACAATAAAACTTTAGTGTCGCAACTCAATTGAACCAGAAGAATTGTCATATCCCAATTCCCTCCTGTTCTGCACCCTTGAATTTCTGACCCTTTGTCACATTGCGAACACTTCTTTGAATTATATTAAAATTTTTTATACAAAATATATAGTGTGCTTTGAAAACACTTAGGTTGTGAACTGTGGTAAGGGAGAAAGAAAATATAAGTGTGTCTGCGTATGCTTCAATCCCAAATTTGAAGCATAATTGAACGACCAAAACATGAAGTAGACACTGAGGGGGGGTTGAGGACAAATTCATGTCTCACCTTTTGGACTTTTAGTTGCACAAAATGCTTAAAAAAACAAAAATAAAAATATTTTCTTCCTCCCACCTTACTATTTGATCCTTTGGTTTAGTCTATTACATAAAATCCAAGTAGCAGTACTGTGAAAAAGTCTGCAAAAGTTCAAAGGGTACGAATATTTTTTCCAAATATTATATATTTTTTAAGCATTTTGTAAATTAGTGAAACTTTTTGTCTTTGTTGTGCTAAAGTAAATTCTTAATTTTATCAACATTTTGATATTAAGTGCACATTATTTGTCTCATTCTTAATATCTCACCACCATTTATCATTTTTTTTCTGAATTACTGAGTGATAGCCAGCTGTCAAAGCCTGTCCAAAAAATCCAATTATGACGACTGAAGACGACCACGTCACCATGAAAGTTCATGAAATAATCGTGTGCAGTGTGCTTTGAAAACACTTAGGATGTGAACTGTGGTGAATGTTTCCATTTGATTATGGCGTAAAGTAAATCCTTCACACAAGTTTGGTGACTCCTGAGATTGATCAAATCATCAAAAAGATGTTAATTCGAGTTCTGAAACACATCCTCTGACCGCACTCTAAGCCTTTCTGTGTGTTCCCCATCAGCGCCATCTGCATCCAAAGACCTGAAATCTTCTGCTTGCAATGCAATATTTCTATTCAGGACTCGCTCTGTGAATAAAATATTGTCACCTTTGACCTCTGTGGTTTCACCCTGTCTTTCTCCCCTCCCTTTCTTTTCCTTCTCATCATTACCTCCCTGGGGGATCCTCGTGTTTGTTCGCCTTCTCTTCTCTGGGATTATTTCTGCTCCAGGGAAAGATGGCAAGTATCCTTTCTTTTTACTTCCATGTCTGTTCTCCCAATCTTTGCCCTGTCACATTATTTCATCATCTTATGTTTATTTTTTAGCTTTTTAATCAATTAACTTTGCTGAAGTTGTGCACGTATTTGTCCCTAGGTTTGTTATATGATAAATAAAAACCTATTATATTGTTTTTTCTTAAATCTAATAAGCCTCCCTAACTGCTCATCATTACTGATTTAATCCTAAGCAGATGTGTGTAAAACTAGACCCATAATTTTTTAATGACTCCCTTATAATTACCTTATAAACAAAGCATTTTGTACCCATTTAAATAAAACTTTTTTTTTTTTTTTTTACAGAATGACATTTGAATGAGAGAAACTGTCAAAAGTTCTGTTAAAATCTTACAAAAAATTCCAGTTAACTAGATTTTTTTTAAATCTTGATGCCCGTGTCTATTTGTTTTGGTTTTGATCCAAGCTTGGGTCCGCTGATTCTAATGAAACATTACAAATTATGACCCTCTAATCAAACCATTTAAAATAACTTTAAATGGCATTCCTATGGTAAATGGTATTTATGAAAGCCGTATCACATTTCTGAGCAGCAGGAAATGAGCAGAAAATCAGTTTAAATTGGTGGCTGTCAAAGCACTTTCTTGAGTCAAAACATTACACAAAACTGGAAGTATAGCTTCATGAAAAGCTGCACAACATTTCTCAAAATAGAAACACACTTTTATTTAAAATGCCAAAAGGCAAACTATTTAGAAAATGTCAAGTAAAGTTTGACTATGCACAGACACATGCAGGTTTATCAAAGGCAGAGCACTAAATAAATTTCTATAAAATGCAAAATGTTTCTTTAACCATTACAATGGGCTGCTGGTTTCATGCCATCTCCATTATTCTAACAAATAATGGGGGGTTTTATGAAGCTTTGAAAAACATTGTAAGATGTAATAATGTAACTTTTCAACTTTGGGAAATAAACTGATCTGCAGGTTGGAATAAAATGCTATCATCCAAGTACCACATTGTGGTAGGAATTGATTAATCTGCAAACTGTCATATGTGTTTTTGTTTAAACGTTAATGGAGTTGCTCTTCAAATATCTCTTTACCAAGAAGGTGTGATTTCTGCTCACTGCCAAAGGATTGTTAAAAATGTATTAAGTTTTTTGTTCTTCCCAGTGATGTCATCACAACAGCTTTATACTAACCTATCTGAATTAGTGATATTTGTTCACTTATCTCTAGTTTCTGAGAGCCTGCTTGCAGACAAGTTTGATGAGTACGGGTATACATTTATTGCACCAAGGTATGTTTACATGTAACACATGTAAATCCTACTTTCACTCCCAACATGACTGCTTTGATTGAGTATGCCTATATATTTGATTCTGCTTTCCTCAGGATGTACTGCAAAGACTTGAAGCCGCCTGACAAGGAAACGAACAACACAGAGTATCTGATGGACTTCAACAATTATATTGACACAAAGACTCCAAACAACCCCATGTGTAAGTGTAATCGTACTCTTTTCAGCAATGCTAGTGCCTTGCTCGAGGAACCCTTTTCACACTTTATAGTACAACATCAACAAGCATATAGATAGGCCAACAAAATTTAGTAAAACTTCAACCGTAGCCCCCTCATACACACCCCTCCACATTCTTGCTCACATAGCGAGGGACACACTACTAATGGAGATGCGTCCAACTTGGTTAGAATGGAACCAGACATTTACTGGCTAAAGTGAGAGTGAACCATGGAGAAGGGGCTTTTGTAGGCTCTCTTTTTCTTGCAATCATTGCTACATGTCCATTGCAGTACATCTCTACCAGCTTTCTGCATCTAGGTAATAAAGTATTTTTTAATCCTCTTTGTAAAGTTGTTCTCGCTTAATCAGATTGGAAGGAGAGATACTATAAACAAGCTTTCCCAAAGATTTAGGTATTTGTGATTGTTGGGTACCGCAATCCCCATGAGAACCTTTACAACTGTCTATTTTAATAGTTCAAAAACTAAGTATATGTTTAATTTACATTAATACACACAGTGGAGACTGTCATGGCAACATCTACAGTCTTATCTCCGTTCTTGGGAATGCAGTCGGTCAGTGCCAAGGAAAATGAATGCCGCTCCTGGACTGGCCACTTTGCAAATACCAGCTGGTTACATGTCAAGTTTTATGTGAAGGGTTTTTTTTTTTTGTCTGTCATTCCACACTTTTGGGATGTAAGCCAAAAATTTTATAGTTTTATTCTAGCAGAGCACCATCTTCCATATTTGCCGTCTGCCCTATATGGCGTGTGACGAACTCCAAATGAAACTGGATTTGAATTCACCAATCTATTTGTTTTTACTCTTCTTCAAAGGCCAGATTTGTGAATTGGTCCATTTGAGTTGTGGATGTCTGATGAAATCAAATGCCGAAAATAATTGTCAATGTTTATGCATACATTTTCTTTTTAAATGTATTCCATTTTCTGTCATTTCACAGTGATGTGCCATTTTGTGCCATTTTTCACATAAAATTGCAATTAAGACTCAATATGTTACTTGTAATAAGATAAAATAGGAAATAGTGTGAACGAAACTTTAGGAATTTTTCTTTGCCACGTTTGCTTTAGCGACGTGAATAAATCCCTGCCATCGTACTTTAAGCAATAAGCATTTAATGTGAGCTCTCTAAGTGACCATGCTCCCAAATCTGTCATTCCACTGAGCTTTGGCCCCAGGGTTTGGTGTGCATGACCTGGCAAAGCTTTGTAATATGGAACCCCCTCCCTTCATGTTACCTATTTGATGCTAACTCCAAAGATTTGACCATCACATGCCTGGCTGCACATGTGTGAGGCACATCGGCTTAGCTGTGACACACAGGCACACACGCCGGCTTTCTCGCTCACACACACGCCGTCCACCAGTCATATGCCTCCCACACCCCTCCTGTAGCCGCTCGACCTCATCCAATTACTGTGTGTTTGTGAAAAAGAGCAGGACACATGCAGCCCAGAGTGCGAGCAGAGCAATAAAACACAAATCAGGTCCGACGGACCTTCTCCGTGACATCTGACCAACGCATTACCATCCTTACCCTTTCTGGCATACTCTTATTGATATGAATTACCCATTTGTTGGCGCATTGAGCAAAGCAAAATGTTCCCTGGACATTTATAAAAGGGCTCTTTTATTGCGTTCCATTGTTTAATTTGATGGTTTGCATTTAAGGACTTACTTCAAACATCTCAACATGATCAATCCAATAAAACTTTTCACCCAGTTGAATTATTACCTCCACCGTTATTAGCTGCTAGTTTAATGGAGTCCACAGAGAACCACAAGGGAGGGAGAGGAGCGCGGCCCATGTGGAGGATTGGCGGCTCAGGAATCGTTACACGCTTTACGCGGTTAAGCCACTGCAGTGGCGAAGAAGTACATTAGGAATTCCTGGGCTGCCTTCAATAAAGAATCCCTAATGAAAACCACTGGATGGTGGGCTCAGAGGGGACCAAAGTGTTACACCAGCTGTTCTGTCTGATGTGTGAGGCGTGCCATAAAGACTGGGGGAGGTGGCGGCGGAGGTGTATCGGCGAACCCTGACGTTTATGGACTGGAGCGGGTCGATGGTGGGTTCAAAGAGCCAGGAACGGCCAAAAAAGGGGCAATCCCTTTTATCGCCTCTTATGTTTGTCATGTGGTCTTGTTGGATGTCTGCAAAAGTATTCTTTACACCTGCACCACTTCACCACCTACACCACAGAATTTTGAATTGCAAAGGTTTTTTTTTCCCTTATAACTTTGCTCCCTTTTGAGCCTTTTGGGTGTTTTTAGTCCTGAGGTTTAATTATTTTGGTTGCCTAGAAATTGCAGAAAATGTTTGTCCTGTTTAAATCCACTCTCTTTTTTTTAAATCTGTTATTTTTTTTCCAATATCTGTAATTATTCTTCAGTCATTTCATATTAAATTATAAAATTTTAGGTTTAAGAAATCTACTTTTTTTCCGCTTAGGTAATGTGGAGCTTGTAAACCGGCTTCTCCTTGATGCCGGCATCACCTCTGATCTGATCAAGATCTGGAAACAGAATGAGTTGCAGTAAGTAAAGCGGTCGTATTTGCTGTTTGGTGATACAGATGGTTTGAATATTTCAACATCACCAGTAAATGTCAAGCATGCATAAAACATATTCCAGGTTTTTGTTACCATGTTCTTAGAGCTGCATTTTCCCTGCTTGTCAGGCAGGGTGTTATTGCCAGATTTGTTGCGACGGATGGAGGAATCACTCGTGTCTTCCCCAAAAGGTATATAAGAAATAATATTCACAAAGAACTTTTTGGTTTTTTTTCTTTGTTGATTGACATTTCTGAATGGCAGTAGGTTAATGTAGCACCTGTGGTAAGGCTCAAAAGACAGATTGGCGCTGCCATCTAAAATCAGAAAGGCTCTTATTTCCAAAGGATGTAATCTGAATCTTTTGATGTCACTTTAAAGTTTTTATATTTTGATGCTGATTTTTCTGTTCCCACTAATAAGTCAGTAAAATTTCGACCTCCTCAGCTTTTAAACATGTTTTTTTATTTACAAAATAGTCATAGGTAAAGGAATTTTCTCTTTTTGCCAAAATTCCTTGAACTGAAGTTTATAAAATTAAAAACATATTGTCTTCAAGAATTCATGAATAACTGAAAGTACTACTGTGGACTATGTAATGTAAATTAACTGCAAGGGGATTGCAAGAACGTAAAATTAAAAATTTTTTTTTTTTAAAGCAGAACTTGGACTTTATTGTGTGCTTGCATGTTCAACAGTGCCGGACTGGACTGGAAAGAAGAAGCAGAGACCTACGAGTCGAGTTTTTACAAGCGAAGTTTAGACAATGACGTGTACATCTTTACGCCAACACGCTGCACCGGTGAACCTGTCAAATATCAGGCACTATAGAATCTGGGTTGCTTTCTAAAAAGATGCTTGTAAAAATATGATAAATTTTCCTGTCTCCTTCGGACAGAAAGTGATAACGATGTCCTCGTGAGCCGAGCAGTAAACCTCGAAATTCGCAACATTACACTCAAGCCAGCTGGTAAGCAGCATTCTAATGTTTAAACCTGATTTTTTTTTAAGCCTCTTTGCCTACTTACAGCGGCGCCTCTTGTTAGACACCTACATTTGCAACCATCGAACCAGTTTTATCTTCCACAGTCACACTCTTATTTCATAACCGCCACCCCTCATTCATCTGTTTCTCCCTGCTCTCTAACACACATACACAAAACACATATCAAGTCATCTCATCGCCTGTGATCTTTAGCCAAGTTTAATTTTCAGGTTCAAAGAGTAAAGTTGACACAGAGGACCAGAATGATCTAGGATGTCTGGATTTTATGTTGTGTTCCTCTTCTTCTTTTTTTTTTTTTTGCTCAGTTGTTGGTGTGAAGTTGGACATCTATGCGTGGATGGAGAGCTTCATCAACATCACTTACAGAATGAATGTAAGCAGATGTTTATTGGAATGAAGTGTTCAAGCATAGCTCAGTGTCAGAGTTTGACCCTTTTCTGTTTCTCTGTGTTTAAAGTGCAAGGATGAAATCTGTGGATGTAAGAAAGGTGATCCGGTAAGAGTGGCTATTATTATTATTATTTATTTTTTGGGGGGGGGTGTTTGAAACAACATAGTGGCGCATCTGCATAGTCACTTCTGTGATTTCAGTATATAGACTGCGTCGTTCTGGATGATGGCGGATTCCTGGTGATGTCCAATCAAGAGGACTATGTTAATCAGGTGGGCCTTTGTATTTTAATTCAGAATTGCTTGACATCTTAGCAATGTTAACTCAGACATCTGAATATTTAATTTTCCAAAATGTTGCAAGCTTCTGAAGCAGCACTAAAGTTTGGTCCAGTGATAAGTTTATGAGATGCTTTTGACTAAATCTCTATCCACACTGCAAACACACAAAATCTTATCAAGTATTTTTGATCTTGTTCTAGTGCAAATGTCCATTTCACTTATGACATAAAAAAAAAATCTCATAATTGGAATAACCTGTCAATGAATTAATCCTTTCCATCAATATTAAGAACTTATTGGCCTAAAACGAGCTCCTGTTTCTTGCTGAAAAGTTATTTGCCAGTTAGCACATTTGAAATAAAACAAAACTAAGATATTTGTACGAGACAATACACTAAAAATACTTGGTAAGATTTTGTGTTTTTGCAGCGTAAATATCACTATTATTACATTATTAGATCAAATATTTATAGGCCATTTAAAATAGACACGAATAAGTTAATCAAGGATATTCGGGTTCACGTCAGGTTATAAATGTATTTTTAATGTGGTAAATTTTTATATCTAGACATCCACAAAAATCAACATGGACCCTTTAGTCTAGGAAACACACCTGATCACCTAAACTATATAAATGTGTAATATATATTAGTATTTTAACACTTTAACCAACTTTCTGACATAAGTAGAAGTCTCTGAAATAGCCAAATGATAAAATACATATTTCTTTAAAATTTAGATATTGTTCTGTTGCTAATGAGACTTATCTATTTCTTCACAAACTGGCCTATTTTGAAAAAATATATGTTGGGTGGAGAATCAAGTTCTGGTCAGTTTTCACTAATCCTTGCTCTCATAAGCAGGACCAAGCTTTCGTCTTCAACTCTACTAATTTAATCTCTGTTTTCAGTTAAGGTAAATGTCATTTAGTATCAGTTTGCCTTTCGAAATGCAAACACTTGTACTCCTGAAGCCTCTTCAATGGAATTTGACCCATTCGACACGCAAATGCAACCACAGAAAACATACAGACAACACCCTTGTTTTGTTGTGCTAAATGCTAACAGTGGACCCCTGATGTCATTTGAGAAAATCTTTTTTTTTTTTTCCTTCATGCAGCTTTGACTCTGTCCTAATCAGGGCTGGGTGTCCGTTGGATAAATCAGCTGTCCTCTGATGTTTGGCAGCCGTACTAAAAAGCCAGCAGCCTTGTTTGTAGAGGCCTGTGCACGCTCAATCATATTTCCTTGAGGAGCAAAACTTCTTTCCCGCTTTATGACTTTCTCTCCCCAGCTCATTCCTTTTCATACTCCTAAGTACCTTCTGGGAGTCTGCAGCCGGCGAGGCTGAGATCGTTAATTCATTATTTTCTCTTGCGACGCTGAGAAAGAGTAGAAGGCTCTCGTTACCTTATGGATTGGAAGATTTATATATCGTTTGCCTAGAAAGTGGAAAGCTTGTGTGGAGGGGCCGCTTGTTAACAGTGACCCTACAAAGTGGAAGGAAAAGGATAGTTTGCATTTCCTAAAGTGCTCACACATGCATTTAAGCACATGTGCAACAAGATACTTACTGTATGTGAGAGCTCCCACCTGGATACATAAGTACTTAAACACTTTCGAACACGCGGTCATGTCACACCTCTGAGATTACAGCTGCTTGATGGACTGTTTTCACTATATTGTAATGAAGTCTGTCATCCTGGTTTTAGTGTCTGTGAAATCCCTGTTCAACCATGCTGTATATACATTGTAAAGGAAATTTCTGTAATGCTTTAACATTTACTTAGAACTGCAGACTTCCAAATTTTTTTGAGCTGGAATTGTACCTCATAAGACAAAGTTGTTCTGAGTTTCAAAGTAGAAAGAAACATATTAATACTTCTTTCGACAACAACCTTAGCTTTGAACATTTCTCATATTTTTCATCCTAAAATGGAAAGAGGATGACAAACCTGTGAAATTTTTAAACAACTGAACTGACAGGCAGGGTAAATTCAGTGATAATCAAGGAAGTAGCCAAGAGACTGATGCTAACTCTGCAGAATATTTCCATCCAGCACTCCACAATCTGGAGTTCTTACTTGCAAGAAAACTTCCTTAAAAGAAAGTAAAATGTGAAGAAGTTCATAGATCATGAATTCTCAGTCTCAGTAAAGTCAGGTTTTTCTACAAGGTGTACTTTATAGGTGTTTTTCTCATTCCAAAACAGTTTAATTGGCCTTTGTTTCTGAAATTGTTTTCCCCTATAAGTTTTGAGGTCATTCAGTCACACACCGGGAGACTTTGCCTCTGGGCCTGAGGCAAATTTTCAGTCTTCTACTCTGTTTTTGTTTGGAATCAAGTTTCTTTTTAAAAACTCCGTGCCATGAACCCTGGACTCTCCATCTAGAGTGAAGCGAATACTGAAGGAAACGCTTTCTCCCTATTCCCAACTTTAGATTGGCTGTTTCTTTGGTATCATCGACCCTGACCTCATGAGAACTCTGGTCAACTCGTCGCTGTTCACCGCCAAGAGCACCTATGACTACCAGTCTCTCTGTGAGCCCAAGAGAGAGAGCAAAGCGGCTGCAGGCCTGCGATCCATTTATGTGGTGAGTTACACAAGCCAGAGACCGTCCACGCAAAACACACAGGGCCGTGTTCACACCTTTCCATATCCATACATGTTCTTTTTACTAATTTGCGTGCATGAGCAGAGAGATGAATGCAAGTGTAGCGATTTGAACTTATATTTGCCCCCTCACACACACAAAGGTCATCAGTCTCCAGGGAGCCATAAATCTGGATATAGCAAATGAGGGGATGGAGAGGGTGGGGGAGTAGAGAAACATGGTGAAAAGTGTTTGAGTGGGAGTTTCTGTAACAGTAACAAGATTAGGTGGTCTAATGTGTTTGAGTAACACATGGAGAAATGCAGAAACAGGTACTGCTTTACATCACTTGCGTGATATTTGTTCAGAACGCACAAATTGGAGTGAAACGGCGCAGATTGCATGCAGAGATCACAGCGACGGACGAGTTTCTCTGGGTGCTTCAAGGTTTAGACAAAAGCTGATTCCCAGGAAAGAAAAAAAAAAGTGTTTACCATCCTCATCAATGGACAGACGAAAATGTGTAATTTCTCGGCATGACCTAGAATGTGTACGAAACACTGGACTGATCAGGATAGGATGAAAGGCATATTCAGTGATCAAAGGCCCCACCAGCGGCGGGTGATGCCTCTAACACGGTCGGTTTAAAACCTCCTTGATGACTCAACCTGCCATCAACTGGAGTGCAGGAATACGGCGGCGACTCTCCTAAACAAGGCCCTCGCATGCTAACCCTAATCAAAGCAGCATGTTGGCTCTTTCCCTCGACCCATTGGCTACTTTGTTTTCTTGCCGGTGCTTTGTTTGCATATTTACTCTTGCATCTGCTCAGGAGAACTGCATTCTAATTTCCTCAGAGAAGAGAAGAAAATAAAACTCTTTGGCAGGGCCTGTTGGTATTTGTGCCTTGTAAATCTGAGCAGCCACTGTGAAAATAAACAGGATGTGCCTAGGATGATTTGTTAAACTCTTCATTCACTGTCTGTTTTTTGATATTTGTTTCCCCGTGCCTCTTCTAGCCCACAATAGCAGATATATTGAATTTGGGATGGTGGGCGACAGCTGCAGCCTGGTGAGTCATTTTTAGTTTATTTTTCCCTAATATGGATACAATTAGATTCATTCCCTCCCCTTTTTTTGTACAAATTCAAACATCATAAAGCCAACATTGTAAATCCTTCAGTCCAGTTCGTAATGAAAAACAGCCAAGGATTTGTTCCTCCAAATGCACATACAGTATAGCATCTGTTTCATAGATAAATTGTTCCCAAGATGGTTAACATTCCACAAAATCTTCCATTGATTTGTGCTCAGTCCCACTGTCTTGATGTCATCACCAGCTTGTATTACAATATGTCCTGTAAAGCTGAATTTGAAGGCCACAGACAGTGAGGCTATATTCACGGCCAAAACCTCGCATTCATATGTTTTTAATTAGAAAAAGATGCAATTGAGCCTTTGAGTCACTTTGTTGCTAGTTTGCAGTTTGGTTTGGACAACCTTTATTTGCTTACAAAATTTTGTTTGAAATTTCCAGCTAAATGGCAATAAATAACCAAATCATGATGTTTGATTTTATGAAGTGGAACTTGTATATAGAATGAAATTGTTCTATTATCTTTAGCTGTTAATTTTGATGTCTATAGGCTTTCCAGCCAATAAAAAACCCACATTCAGTTTCTCAAAAAATTAGATTTTTATATGTAACTAATGGAATAAAAAAAAAACAAGACAAGCAGAATTGCTTGCAGAGTGTAACTCGAAGTGCTTTGCAGAAAAGTAACAAAACTAAACTATATTATAGCAGTGCATTAAAAGTATAGCTGTAAACCAAAGCAGTACATAAAAGAACAATGAAATGCACTTCATGAACAAATAATTAGGTCAGTAAGAATAAACTGATGAAAAATGTTTTTAGTCCTGATTTAAAGAAGCCATCAGTTTCTGCTCATTTCATGTTTTCAGGGAATTTATCCTATAGCTCAGGACCATGGAAACTAAATGCTGCCTCACCTGGTTTGCATTTGGCCCTGGGAACACAAAACAGGTCTCTGATAACCTGAGGGGGGTCCATATGGTTCATACTTGACCATCAATTGAAATGTATTGAGGCCTACATTCAGAGCCTTACAAACCAACTTTATTATTTTACAAATAGTCGGTGCAGTGATTTAGGGGCTAGTAATCAGATTTTTCCCCCCTGATGGGGCCATGATTCTTGGAGCAGCAATTACAGTGAGCTACAACTACCCAATTTTTATTTTATTTTTATTGTTTTAGCTTTTTTTTTATTTTATTTTTTTTTTTTTTCAATGACCTGTATGGACACCATTCCTAAAATATATTATTTTTTCTGTGTCCTGTTTTGACAGGAAGCCCATTATTCTGGTGATGCTTTTAAATTGGTGACAGGTTGAAATAATTTACTTTCTGTGGATGTCAAAATTTAGGACTGACTCTTTAGCTGCAGCAATTTTTATTTAATTTTTTTTTACTTGTTTTAGAGATGTAGTCATATCTTTGGGGCTTATTTGTTTCGTAGTTTGGGACCAAAATGGCTGCTACTTTTGATGTATTTAGGGAGATGAAATTCTGACCAATCAACTCTTTGATATCATGGACCCGTTCTCTCATTGACTGTATGAGACTGTGTTCATGTGGATATTATTATTAGCTATTTGCCATAATAATCAAAATTAACAAAAATATTTACTTGGAATATTTGGAACAAATTTCTTTTTTAGTTTAACCATTTGAACTAAATTACTGAAATAAGCTGTAATTTGTATCCTGAATGATTGAGATGCATCTTTGAATTGGTTGAGATATTTTGATTGCTTAATATTCTATGTCTTTTGAACTTGTCTTTGGATTTAGGTCAATTGTGCAACAGTTGCTGGTCAGCATCACATTCCCAAATTTTCTAGATGCAGGTGAGTGTGTTTGATTTAATTTTTAAGATGCTTTCCTAACTTTAAATCTGGGTTTTTGGTTCGTTGAAAAGGGCTTTAAAGCTTTAAGTTAGACGATGACTCAGAACTCACCCATCAGATGTAACTGGTTTGTAAAAGGGTCAAGTATTGCTTTTGGGCAAAACAAAAAACTGGCCTTAAACTTTTTTTGTTGTTGAAAATAAACTTTGTAAACTCAAACCATCCTCTTGGGATAGATTCAATTGTTGTACATTTGAAGCAGATACATGAGGTGCCTTGTACAAATGAAGTATCAGAAATGACGGATCACAAACGACTTCAGAACAAAGCCTGAAGAGCAGGCCCGTCTGTTTTGTGATGAAGATGTTCCCTTGTTGGATTAATTCTCTTTCCTGCCATATGGATCCAGTTTTGGTTTAATAAAACACAGTTTTGAAGTAAGTTTGCTGTTGCCACTTAAAATTTCTGTCACGACTGAATTTTAAAAAGCAGAAATTTGCAGGAAGCACATGTTCTTTATGTTTTTATTTTTTGTAAACATGTTTTTGTTGGCTGTTAACATCATTTTGGTTTCAGAAAAACTTAGCGTATTTGTCCATAGAAAGTAACATCTGAGCTACAGGAATCAGAATTTGCAAAGGGAGGGTATAACATGGACTTCTTTACATGCTTAATAAATATACTCGAGTTCAAGAGTTGGATTTTTATAAATTTTCTGTGAGGTTCTCACTGCAACAAAAAATGTATTTAAAAGCTTTTGACGCATCAAATTTGTTGGCATCTGTAAAGTTGCAGCCATATTTGTTTCTTCTTTGCTCCTTCACTCGTGCAGATCTGCCTATAGCCTACTGGTTGAAAATGTAGCTGCACATATGTGTTGTTATCTAAGCTGATTATATTGTTGTAATTTTTAATCATGAAGTCAATTTCTACATGCTCTGAAATTACCCGACAGCTGAAACGGACGATCAAGTGTCGGATGCAATGTCTAAGGAGGTGTGCATCACAGAGCAAACGCAGTACTTCTTTGAGAACAATGAGTCATCATTTGGAGGCTTATTTGAGTGTGCAAACTCCACCAGGTAAAGTGTGTCACACAACATAGCTTACATTTATTATTTCCAAAATTTAGTTGTTTTGAGTTGCAATCAATTCTAGTAGAGTTGGTCCCGCATGCAGAAAAGAAAAGAAAAAAAAAAAAAACTTAAGGCACCATTCCTGCATCTTCCTCTGTATCCGTTTTGGGTTAAATATTCCACTTCCCACATCTCCTGTGAGGATGTTTTAGTGAAACTGTGCCTTTCCTCGACTCAGGCTCTTAAGTTGAAAAAGTGCTCTCATTTCTCTTCTGTGTGTCTTCTCTTTTCTAGGCAATACCTAGCTGAAAAGGTGCCAAATACAAACCTGGTCTTAATCATTAGTGACAGACAACAAGGCAACAGCCAGTCGTGTGGATTGGGGCCGTTGGTACAGGATGAAAAGCAGTGTATCCTTTAAAAAGAAAAAAACCTTGTACAGCAGAGCATGTGTGCATTTAATTCAGTGGACAGGTGTTTAAGAAAAACTTGTGCAAAGACGGTCGTGTTTGGATGCAGTTATGAATTGGCAGATTCAACAGCTGTAATAAGAGCAATAACTTCCCGCCACAGCTGACTTTTCCAAATTAGCACAAACTTCCTATTGGCCTGCTTTGTGTCTCTGTCTGTATAGCACATGGTCGAGAGATCAGCCTGCCAAGTAGCTTACAAACAAATCTAAGATGATCTTTCAAACACTCAAGCCTGCATTCAATTATGGAAGGAGCTTCTTGGAAAACCCAATAGAGTTGAAAACGCCTGCCACGTCATGGAGATTTTGAGCAATGTGCTCAAAATCCACGTTTTAAATATTTAATGTTCTTTCAGGTCATTTGGTTTGTAGCGATGTCTGCTGTGATCAGACCTTTCCATATGAAGAGAATGCATTTTTTTTTTCCTTTTATCCGTTGAGTCACTCTTTAGTTGTTATGGATTCTTATCTGACTCTCTTAGCTGCTGGGCCGGATCCTTGTGAAATGGCTCTCAGTCCTCGCTACAGGAAAGGCCCAGTAGTTTGCTTTGATAAAACGGAGCACGTAAGTTATTTTTATTATCTTTTTCTTGGGATTACTGACAAATGTTTTTGTCTTCAAAAGTATTGATTTTCTGTACATTTCTCCTCAACACATGTACAATTTCCAAAAAGAAAGTTCATAAAAAGGACAATCTGTAGAAGATAGAAACGGCATACAGTGACTGTTTTTGTTTTTCTTCTTTTATTGAAGTTTTCTCTTCCTTTAATGGCACACATTTCAAAATAGCTTAAACAGCGGTATTCTGTAAACGGTGGGTTTATAGCTGTCTGATGCTGCAGGAAATAGGACATATGAGGGCAGTTAAGGTAAATCAAGACCTATGGTAAGTTTGTGAGCTGTTGAAAGACACTAGGACTTGCCACAGAGTTGAGTGGAAGTGCAGGTCCAGGTGATAACTCCCGGTGAGTAGTTCTGCAGTTTCCCAGTTTCAAATTTCATTTTGTAATTTCACCCACATCTGATTCATAGATGTTAGAAACTTTCATTTAACATCTAAAACGTTGGAAATGGAAATAGAAAGGATACACATTACAGTTCTTGCACATATTCCACATAGTGTGAAGAGGTTAGGAATTTGAAATATCTCCCACCTCTGGATAAGTATGGAAAAAGACAATAGTTTAGAACAATATTTGCATTTTCAGACTTTTCCTTAATAATTATCTAAATCCAGTGTGACTGTCCATCTATCAAATTTTTCAATTTATCACACAAACTTGATATGTGTATCCAGGTATGGACTCTCCATCTGTCCGTCTATCAATCACTCTATCCATACTATAATGCATACATCAACTTTGTTCATCTAGTTTGTCCTCCATCTGTTCAAGTTATCAAGATTGATTATATAAGTTAAACGAACGTACAGAAATCAAGTTTGTTCCTCTGTTCATCCTACCATTATCAATCTGTTAGTTGCTTCATCCATCCACCCACCACTTTTATTTCAGGCATTTTTATAGACATGTTGCTTATTTAAAGGCTTGCCATTGTAGGAATATGTCACATAGAAAAAAATGTCTTCTTCCTCTTTACTTTTATGCTTAAAATGAGTAAAAATCAACTCAGTAAAATATTTTTAGCTCACTAGAAAAGAAATTAAGCCTGTAGGGGCTTTGGTTTAAAATTGACCAAAGTTTTCTTTTAAACCTGTAAAAGTGTGTAATCTTGACATGAAAATGTGTAGGAACCCTAATATAGACAAAAGTAAAAAAAAAAAAAATACTGTTACCTTTTTGACTTTCCACCCCCCAGAAATGAAAGGTATAGCAACAAATTAGAGAGAATGAAGCCAATTCCAGAATAATGTGTAAGTTTATTGGAAAAGAGGAAATTCTCCTAGTTACTTTTCGCTGAGTATATCATGGAAGAATCCTACCAATGGCAGCATTCCATCACTATCTTTACCTGATGCACGTCACACTTTCTTGTTTCCCTAAAGAGATGTCCGTGTGAAGGTTTCCCAGGCAGAGATAAACAGTCGGATGTTCTAAGAATTAATGAATATCTAGGCCAAACAAACATTTTCCTGAGCTGCACAGAATCTTTGCGTGTGAAACCTCAAGGCTGGAGCGCTCCGTTTATTTTGATTCTATAGTCCTTTTTCCAGTGTCAGTTTGACATTCTCACAAATGATCTCCTACGCCTGCTTTGTCTCTCTCACTCACACAAATGCAAACACTCACCCACGCACTAACTCTTATTGCCTCTTAATTGAACGCATCTGACTTTTTTTTTTTTTTTTTTTGATATGCGTCTTTCACTCTGGAGTTTTCTGCTTATGTTTGATTTCTAACTTTGACCTTTTGCTGCATGATTCACGTTCTCTGCTTTCTCTGTCCTGCTTTGTGATTGTCTGTTGATGGTTAGGATGAGGCCATGTGCCGAAGGAGCGCTGGCTCCCCATTGGCTTCCTCTCTGCTCATGTTACTGCTGCCACTGTTCATGTGCTGTCTCGGGTCAGTCGCGTAAAGCAAGTTCTCCTTCTCTCATGAACGTCCTGTTACTTTCTGACACTGAATCTAACTACTTTTTGCTTTCATGTCTTGTAATCTTGTTTCTAGTCCTCAGTTTGTTTTCCTATCCTTATCTCCTCTCTTGCTTTTTTCCAAATATCTGCTCTGTTCCATGACTTCATGCCTTTTTCCATTGTTTTCCCACACTTGTCCTCATCGCCTGTCACTCGCTCATATTATACTACTGTCTGACTTCACCTCCCTGTCTGTCTCTCCTCAATATATTCCCCATCTCACCTGACTTTGAACTGCGAACCATGCTCTTTGTATCTTTCTTCATCTATCATTATCTGTCTCGAGATACAGAGACTCCTGTGCCTCTAGTGACTCTTGACGTATCCAGACACCAGCAAAAACCGATCACTCACCTCTCATTTGCATCCACATATTCATGCGTCTCTCTTAATGTTTCTCAACTTGGTTTCCATTGGCTAAAAAGCTTCGAAATGTGCTTTCACCGTGGTATGCATACAGATGAAGTTTGGTCATAGTGGTTTGAAAAAAGTACTTGCACACCTTTGATAGAGCTCAAAGGCATTACATTCAGTTTTTCACATTTTCATATTCAGTTTCAACATTTTTTTTATGTTTTACTTGTCCTCCTCAATGCACTGTCTCTAGTTAATTAGAAAACTGCTACTTTTCTAATTCTCTGTAGACAGAAAGTTTGTCAATAGGGAACATAGAGGTTCAGCCTCAAGTGCTATATTTAATTTCAACCTTATTTATAATGGTGCCTAAACTAGCATTTATTTAGCATATTTGCTTACACACTAAAAATAGTGAACTAATGTCCTAATTCACAAATCCCCTTCATCATGAACATTTATTTTGTTAAAAGCTACCAAAAAAAATTTAAAAAACAATGAGACCAATGTCGGAAGCTGCTGGAGAGGAGACGCCTGCAAACATTTAACCTTTGGGAGAAACACTTTTTAGACAGTAACTCTGTCCCAGGTAGGTGTCATGACTCAAGTAATGCCATTGATACAAGTTGTGATTTCTATGGCTCAGGGGTAACTGTAGGACGTCACACTCATTCATGATTTGTGTTACTCCACCAAAGTCCTGGTTTGTTTACATCAACGTTCTGCAACTCCAGTCCTTGAGGGCTGGTGTCCTGTGACTTCTGGATCCATTCCTGCCCTGACACACCTGAATCAAATACTGAATTACCGCCTTGGCATCTCAGCAAGTTTCACAAAGTCTTTGTCACAAAACATTCATTTTTGTTAATGACAGATGGAGGACCCAAACGTTGCAGGATACTGGCCGTCAACAGGAGTTGCAGACCCCTGGTCTACATCCACAACAGCTCCTCAGTCCTACTGTCCCTCGGCTTTTCTTTTTGTTTTCTTCTGCTTCATCACATGTGAAAACATTTTAAATAACTTAACGACTTATTGAGTGATGTTCAGCGGATTGAAGTAGTCAAACATGAAAGAACTCAGGAAAGTGTGCTCTTAAGAACATGGATGATTCCCCGTACATGAAGCACCTTCTGTACTCAAAAACGTACTGTCATGACAAGAACACTTTTTTGTTTTTCTTTAACTTTGTGCCTCCGATTTATTTAAAATTTAGATAGCTTCAGGTCCTCTTGAATTAAATTATGGCATGATGACTAAATACATCTTTAGGAATAATTTTACAATCCTGTAGTTAGCCATAAGGTGATTTATTAATCACTGGCTTCAACATAATGCCAATGAAAAGGTTCTTGGATTATTGGTACTTGCGTGAAGTAACTGTTGTGCAAGGCTGCTATCTTCATTATTCACCATAGAGAGCACTGCTGTTCCTGAAGGAGGAAGTTTCACTTATGAGACAAATGTTTACAACTCCATTTCGCATTTCAGAGATTAAAACTGACTTATTCTGTTTGTAGTGAAATTTAATCAATTTACCAAATATATTCAAAAGTGACAGCAATGTAGGATTACACAGTTGACAGTGGCTACTTTAATATTTGTACAACCTATTAAAATGTTTACTTTCCATATTCATTCAGTTTAAAAATCTACCCATTCTCAGAGACCAGTCAAATTTGTACAGCTAACGTATATCATTACAAAAAAAACTTTAAAAGTAAACGTTTTCTTTTAACTTCTAAAGTTAATGTAAAATCTTTACCCAATTTTGGTTTTGGAAATGATTTGGTGTTTGACTGAAAATATGTTGTAACTGAGCTGGCCTCCACTTAAATCTGTTGACTGCAATCATAGCTTACTCTTTAAACAACATGTACAACTGAGGAACTACACCCCTCAATTGTTACATTGGTACAATGGAAATTTTCCATTTGTTTTCAAAGTTCTGGCTTGAAGTTGTTGAAACAAATATCTAACAATTCTCCAGATTCATTAGATATTTAGTTTCGCTTTAAAACTGCAAATTTAATGTTTCCGGCTAGAATGTTTGAACTTGAGTTCATCCACTCCATCTTATAGTTACTACTCTTTCATCAGACAGCAATAGCTTGAAAGTGTGATTCAACACAGCAAGCTTAAACATTTTCAAGTTATTTTACAACTTTAAGTTTTTGTTTTTTTCTTCTTCCTTCCAGGAGGAGGACCCAGACTGTGGCGGGGTGTCCAGCCTGACCCCCTCACTTTGGCTGATGGTGGTCATTCAGGTGGTGTTGCTCTGGGCTGTGACTGATACCAGGCACTATGCCATCCCATCATGACCTCAGAAAAACATGATCTAGCCCTTTACCTTCACTCCCTCCAGATCAACAACATGGCTACCAGCATCCAGAGCTGCCACCCAAAGCAAACAGCCGCTCGGAACAACAACAAAAAATAATAATGAATAAATAAATTAAAAGAAGTGTCTTCATTTAGGTGATGTGGACAAAAACATTTATTGGAGGACAAAGGGTAAAGTGATTGGACTTCAACTATGACTCTCGTTTCTTCAGCTGAGAAATGAAGAGATTCATCATGATCACCAACTTTCCAACAAAATCTGTTTGTCTCTGAAAGAGATCATTTTAAGCATTGGTTCAGTGGCATAACTGTTGGCATACATCATGAGTGGAGTGGCTTGACTATTAAAGATGCAAAGTAATTTTTCCACCACTACCAGGAAGAATATTACCCTTAGCCAGAATAAATGTTAAGAAATGACTTGCAGTGCTTAGTTTTGTTTCTGATTTTCAACTTTCTACAGTAGAAGCAAAGTCGTACATTTTTATTTTTTATTGTCCTGGAGATACTTTAAGAGAATACCACATTTTCTCGATGTCTCTTACAGTCTTTCGCTGGCATGACCCATCTCCCGAGCGGAAACTATATCCTTAGCTATGTTTATTCACAGAAGCCAACTCTTCTACAGCCACAGAGCGCTTGTTTATGGGTGTTGAGTTTTAACGGGCGAGTTAATTTTTGAAATTAGCTCTGGAGTTATGTGTTTGAATTTTCTGCCTCGATTTTTATTTTGTTTTAGGATTGTTCCAGGGTAATCTTTGTTGCCATAGCGCACATTAACCAATCAGGAGACGTCCGGCTTGTGGACAAAATGTCTAGTGCCATGTGGACTGTGTGACTCCGACAAACCCTCTGTAGATTGTAGCTGCTAAATTGAGTGTAATGTTGATTATGTTGACTTATTTATTGGTTATTTGCGTGAAGTGTCTGTACAGGGTTCATGCATTAAAGAATCTGAATGAGGGGTAAGCAACATTTTCTGTGGTCATAAGGGGTACCTTCAGATTTTTTTGCCGTCACTGTATAATTTTACTGTCTGCATTGAAATTCGAGTTCATGTTGGTCTCTCCAATTATTTTATAGCCCTGTTCCCAAAACTGATCCCTCCCTGGAAATTCAATGGAGGACAGAAAAAAAGAAGTCTTAGATCGTTTTCGGTTCTTTTTTTTAATGTTTGAAAGTTGCAAATGTTTCTCAGCGGTAGCAAGAGTTCTGCATTCAAAAATAGAGCAACACCTCCCCCTTTTTTTTTTTTTTCTTAAAGGCAAAGTAAGTTCACATTGATTATTAACATAGCTACTACTTAATAAGCTATGTTTTAATGTATCTTTGTCAGGAGTTTAGCAATTGGTCCATTTAATAGATTAAATTGAGTATTCTAATGATTTGCTTAATGTTGCAGTTTTTTTAGTCACATGATGTTCCTGTTTCTTTAAATTGCTTATAGTACATCAGCATTCTTAATTCTTTTGACTGCTCCTTTCATTTTTTTAAATTTTTTTTTTGAAAAACAAGCTGCTGTTGAGGAAATTAGTTTTTTGTGCCTTGTTCTTACACTTGTTACATGCCCCATCAAGATACTTGTACACTTCAAACTTTTAACATTTATCACATTACAGCCACAAAAGTCAATGTTTTTTGTACATTTATATTTATTCAAGTCAATGCTTTGTTGAAGCTCCTTTTGCTGCAGTTACACCTGAAAAGAGAATTCCCGTCCAGTCTCAAGTCTTTTGGTCTCTAGCAGGTTTTTCTTCCTGGACTCATTCTTTTAACACCATCCATCTTCCCATTAAGTCTAACCAACTTCCATGTCTTTAGTAAAGAAATATCCTTACAGCATGGTGGGCTCAGATTGAAGTGCTACTTTTCTACAAAGGTGGATTACGTTTATTAATTCTGTGAGGTCTGAAAGGCTGGGGTTGCTTTGGTTTTCGCCTACAGATATTGCATTAATGTTCAGAATACTTCTGCTGATACATTTAGTTTTATGAATACACGTTTTATTTCTGCTTCCCGCCACCTCATCTATACACTGCTTTACAGTGGCACGTCAAATAAATTCACATTAGATACATAAATGTTTGTGATTTGCACTGTGACAAAATGTGGCAAAATTCAAGGCTTATGAATATATTTTCCAGACACTTGAGTGTATGCAAAATACAACTATATAAAAATATATATATTGATTGATGTCACTGTAAAAGTAAACAGAAGCATGATCATATTTTTTGGAAGAATTTATTAATTTCATGAATGCACTAATTGGTCAGAACACTGCTTCCAAGCAAAACAAATCTGCCAGCTTCTTGAGTGAAAACAAATCAAGTGTAGGCCTTTGAGAGCCACATTGAAAATCTGGGCTTCCCACAAGTCCAAGCGTGTCAGAAATTCTTTGTTTTCGTTTGCTAACTTATGTGTTTGTAATCTCAGAAGGATTTGTGGAATATACCCCAAACAGGCTGGAAGTCGTGCATCATAACCAAGCTTTAAATTCTCCCCATGAAAAAGTTCTTTAAAAAAGATCAACAAAAAAAACTTGATACTTATCTTTTTCTTTACTTGCAGTTTGAGAATCAGGAATTTGTTGGTCTACCTGCGAAACTGATACTTGGCTAAAAAGGTAACGCAAGATGATCCGCCATCTTGTATTCTTTAGTGGCTGATGATACATATAAAATAACTGGCGCTGCCAGTGTGGTTACATTTGAAAATGATCCCTCCTGTTGACATTTCACATCAGATATTCTGTTAGAAACTGAATCTGATTACATTTAAGATATCCACTCTGGGGAAAAAAAAAAAGTTTGTCATGCATTTGAAACAAAGCCATGAATATTCTTGTATGTTCAGATGCATGCGTGTAGAAAGAATTTTTATGTGCTGATCAAAAAAAATAATTTGACAATTTGCGTCGTTTCATTTTTAACCATGAACATCTTTTGATTTTCAGTTAATCACTTCATAAGCAAGGATTTCATTTCTGTGTGACAAACATTTGTTGGCGGCAGATGAGTGAGTTTTTGGCATTATCGTAAAACCAAAACTCGTATAATCATCCGCTTTGCAGGCTGTTTGGGGTGCACTTTTAATCCTGAAGGCCTTTTCTGTAACTTTAGACATCTAACAACAACAATGTGGTTACAATTGTATCTATTCACCTCTTTAACCATCAGAAAGTGCCATATAGTTGAACTTGTATTCCCTTGCGGAGAACCTATTATGATATAGCATTTATGCAATGTTACTGAGGCACGACTGAAGTGTCTGAAATTATATCCCTGTGCTGCATGGAGATGGCTGATAAAATCCGGTGTGCTTCTGCTTTTTTAAACTGTGTAGCCTTGGAAAGCATTATATAGTTGTCGAGCATTTATCCACTGTATAACAAGGTATGATCAGCTAATACTGCCCTCCTCTTGAGGAGACAGCATTTGGCTTTACTGCATACAAAAAAATCCTGACTAATGATGTTTAGATGCACTGTTCAATCAAACTGACTGATGCCTTCCATGATTTATACACCATACCAGTGGTTTAGCCCATTTTCTACAAAATGGAAATTGAGCAATTGTTTCTCAGCTGTCTTTAGATATAAAATGGTAGCTATCTAAAGGTTTTCCTATGATTTATTTCTTAAACTTGGCGCTGTTGGGTATCCTTCCTTCGTTGACAAAGACCTCATGATACCATATGACTACATTTTAGCGTCACTGAAGTTTAAAGTTCTGGTAATCGCATATATAGAAGCACTATTTCAGTGGTAGCTTGTTTACATGCTCTGGCTAACATGCTAATCTGCACTGGAGAACATGCTGAACTATACCATTAAAAAAAACTACCGTAAAAGCAAAATTGCTATTTTGTTAAAATAATATGTAATGGTTTGCTATGTTGCGCTTTTTAAATTAACTTTGTACAGTTTTTGGGGGGCTGCTGTGTTGAAAGCAATAGTAGTGTATATTTTTTTTAAAAAGGGTCAATTTACTTTTTTGCTTTGATTCCTTTCTAAAAGACTATGGAAGACTGAAAACTTCTTTTTATGTTTTGCCTTGTAAAATGGAGCCCAGCAGAGATTAAGTGTTCCTAATTAATATTTAGCTGTAAGCATTTTCTGACGACTCCTTTGGACTTCTCCAGCATGGTGTTAAACTTCTACCGCCTGCTATTACAGCCTTGTTATGTGATATCGACACAAAATTAACAGAATCATACCTTTTAGACATGTTCGTTTTCTATTACTTTGCTGCACTCCAAAGTAAATTATTTGTATACAGTTACATTTTCTACCCAACCAGTAATAAATCTTTTTTTAGAGATGTTGGAATGCTTTATATTTAGAATAAATATACCTCTTATTAAAGATTAATGATATGATCCATATTCACAGTTTTTGCAGATAAAAATCACCCTTGTTTATTTTCTTACGTATCCTGGCTTTATCTATTAAAGACTACCTCCTTTATACCAAAGATGTCATAGTGCCAGTACCAGGGTGTACTCAGTCTTGGCTTAAAGTGCATTTTTAATTAGCCTGAATATCATATAGACTGAAAGTTTTGCGGTTTATTATGTAAACCTGCTCTTATCTGTCCCATTGCCCATGCCATTAATACACCAAATGACACTGCAACAAGCTTTCTAATGCAAAGTGTTAATCCCACAAATTGACTAAGAGCAGGCAAAGAAACATTGCAGACTACAGAAGTCTCTTGACAGGATTTACTTTATCCTCAAAAATGTAATTTTCAAGTCAAGTGTAGTGTAGATATTTGCTGATAAAAGTCTTAACTTTATGTAATTAAACTTGCACACAGTTTAATTAAGCCCTGCTTTGTAGTATAGTAAAGTGACACTGCATGTCATCCCTATTAGCCTACATGTATTGATTAGTGCTGTGATTGTGTCCAAATGAAATTACTCCCTACGTTCTGGACAATTCAGTTTCCTCTGTTTCCTTTGACATGATGAGATATGTTTCTGAGGAGAACCTCTTAATTCTCAAAGTCTATCGCTACAGTTTTCAATAAACTATCGCTCCTGCATGCTGAGTAGTTTGCTGAAATGCTACATTAATATTAGCATGTTTTGATATAACTAACCTATCAAAACATTCTAGTGCTGTTGTAGTTAATCGTGTGCAGATAGAATTACAAAAGCTTGCTCTCCTTCTTGGAGCCTTTCTTTGAACATTAAAACAAAAAACCAAAAAAAAATGACTCGTGTTTTTACTGCTCTCTGTAAAAGCGTTTTCTGAGGAGCAGCATCTGACACAGACGGACTGGAAGCTGCACAAATCAAAATAGTCTTTCGCTATGAACATCATTGTAAAGGCTGACAATTTACATTTCATGGTGGAAGAAAAATTTAGCTTCCACAAAATAGCTTGTGCAAGTTGCAATAAATTTAGCAAGCCACACACAAAAATGTGCTAGAATTTTAAAGAATTGCACAAATTTGAGCTACACCACTAACTTAAAATTGAAACGAGTATCAGGAGTTTAGACAGGAACTCTGTTATGGATCATTTAATGTCTTAATCAGACCCTCTTATGAGAAAGTATCATTAGAACGCTAAGTTTGACCATGACGTGTTTTTGACGTTCATCTTATTCCCAACTACCATGAAACCACAGGTTCTTGTCAAGTTGCCTCCAAAGCACTTCCATATATTGCAGACCATTTTTGATTAAATACTATAGAATTTGATTAAATTCTATACTATAAAAATTGTCAATTTATATTCCATGTAGAAATAATAAACAAGACTCATCTTAAGTACATTTAAAATTAAGTATATACAAGGTGTAGGTATTGGGCTAAGAATGCTGGCATGGTCTGTTAAGTCATTTTTGGCAAAAAAACAATGTATTAAATTTGTTTAGCTAAAATCAGATGCTGTCACCTCAGGAATAATATAAACTCAGTGTGGTATCAAATGTATCTGATTCTGTTGGTGCTCTCTATACAGATCATGTGGGTTTGCTTTTTTTCTTCTGGAATTTTGATGATTGCTTTGTTTGAGTTTAGGGGATTTTTTTGTTTGTTTTTTTTTAATCTATGTCTATTGTGCCATTTTATTCTTAGAGAATATTTTTGATGGATGGAGCCATCAAGTCACTCCCTGCGTGACTCCACTTTGGCACTCTTAGTGGACAGAGTCTCCCACAATAGCACTTGCGTTGTGGAGGTTGATTGTTTCCAAAAAGAACATGTAAATCAAATGGGGGGGGATTAACAAATTGAACATCCCGGGAGAGAAAAGTTGATGTCAAATGAGGAATATTCATAATAAAATTTTGCCATTACCCTGTTTTCTTCTTACGTTTTTACCTGTGTGTGTGATTGTTTCCACAGCAGATTTTTTTCTCTCTTTAATCACATTTTGAATACACTTTTCCCATCCGATTATGTGAGCATGCGATAGAAGCGTGACAAGTTCCCCGTTGTCAAGCAGACAATTGAAACCGACTTCCTGCCAAAATCAACAGTCTTAGGAAAAACGTCAGGCTGAATGTCACAACAAAGAAACTGGCACCAGCATCAGTTTTAAACAAGCTGTAAATTTACTGTAATCCCTGTCTTCCATGTTGACCAAATAGTGGTTCAGTCATTAACACTGTTCACTTCACACTTGTACCTGAAACCAGCTGTGTCTTAAGTCTGCAGTGTTCTCGAGCTGCCGTTTCTTTCACTGCTCCCAAAAGACAAACCTTTCACTCATTTTGCTCTTTATTACGCACATTAAACTTACCCTGGTTCATGAGGATAACCGGAAATTCCTATGGTGCTTTGGGACATTTTGAATGAGACCAATTTTGATGTCATTAGTGTTCATTTTAATGAAAAGGGTCTTTCTTGCCGGTAGCCCGGGAGCTAAATGACTGCACTGGGACTGATAGTTTAAAATTGCGGTACCGTGTAAAAGTTTTCATACCCCTTGAACTTTTTTACGTTTTGTCACTTCGTAAGTACAGACTTCCTGCGCTGTATTTTACTCGAGTTTCGTGTTACCAACATAAAGTAGTTTGTAAAATCATTCATAGTTTTGAAAAGATGTTAAATTCAAAATCTAAGAAGCATAACATGCATTTCGATTCAGTCTCCCTGAGTAAATACTTTGTAGAAACAACTCAATACACCAATTTCCGTGAAGAAAAGCACACCGGATGCCATGATACTGCCACCACCACGTGGGAAGGGGGGTGTTTATGATAATGAGCAGCACTGGTTTTCAACCAGACATGGTGTTTGTATTTAGGCAGAGGAGTTGCTTTTTTATCTCATCTGGCCAAAGCATCTTCATACACACGTTGCTTTATCCCCTGCATGACTTGAGGCAAACTGCCAATAGAAATTTCCATCACTTTGTGAACAACAGCTCTCTTCTTACCACTTTTCCATGAAGGTCATATTTCTCAAAGCGATGGATCTCTGCAGCTCCGCCTGAGTTACCAACAGTTTGCTAGCTGCTCATGTGAATGCTTTTCTTGTTCAGCCTGTTTTACCACGTGTGATTGTATCAGTTTGGTCTCCTTTTGAGTAAAAGTTGCTGGATTGTGGTCTTATTTACTAGTAAAGTCAAAAGAAGTGAAGATACAGGGTCATTAAAAGATGAATTTGAGTTCTACCATTTTGGGAGATTTCATGTTATCCTTACAATTTTTGATTTTTTTTTAACTCCATCTATAGCAACCGCCTGTGCTGGCAGGCAAAAATATATACCACTGTTGAATTTTGCTTGGAGTCCACACAAAATCAGTCCAGAAACCATAAATGGCCACCTGGCTGCACTTTGGACACCCCTACTCTATAAAAAAAAGTACATATTGAAAGAGAATATAAATCCCAAATCTCTTTTATAACATCTGTTCAAGAATAGTTTTTTTGTTTTTGTTTTTTGCAATCTGTTATTTTTTTGTTTATTTCTTTGCATTTTGTATCTTTGAGTTAATACGAGCATAAAATTTATCATCATGCTCAGTCATATTTTCTTGTGACAACACCCTGTCTAGCTCAGATTCCCTGACCCCTTTCCTCCTCAAACTCTTCCCTTCCAAAAGTGTTTTTCCTTGTCTGTCACGGATGAGCTGCGATGTCAACAGCCCACGGAGGATTTCCTGCCAGCAGCTCTGTATCTTGCGTCTGGCAACAAGATGACCCTGTTGGTTTACACTGAGAGGTCGGTTGTGTTGTGTTTTTGATTGTTATCCCAAGACTGTGGGCTCGCGTCCCGGCGCATCTAACCCCCAGTCCCACAAGTACGCAGCCTGCAGAGTAAATAAGAGTGGTCTATTGTGCAAGTAATTACATTTCAAAGCATTAACAGTTCTCTCATTACACCAGCAGATTTATTTGTGCAAAATGGGCTTTCCAATCAGTAGAAATGGTGTCACTGGAAAACCATTAAGGAATTTATAAATCAGGAACCTGAAATCTGGTGAAGTGCAGCGTTCCTTATTTTCCTCCATCTTCTTAGCTCGTGCCTTTCATTCTTTGCTACTCGAGATGAAGAAGATATACTTTCTCCGCTCTCCCTTCCTGCTCTGTGAAAGCGATCTTTTAGTGGCGACTACCTTTAGTTTATCAAAGAGCTCATTTGTCCCCATGTGGAACCTGTTTCGTGTCTGCACAGAGTCTGCATTTGTGCACAAGTGAAACAAACCCGGTTTACTTTTCCTCAGAAGTAGCCAAGAAAGATTCCTAGATGTTTCCTTAGAGAGAGAGAGAGAGAGAGAGAGAGAGAGAGAAAAAATAGGGATGATTTTTTGTGGGTTAAGTTTAGAAGAAAACAGACAACCTCGAGATGGAATAAGACCACCAAGGCATTGTTGAGGTTTCCTTTTGTTTCTGCATAATTTCCACGTCGACTCCTATTCAGCTCTTCCGTGTAATTTTAAAGGTTTGACTTTGGGCTCGGGAGAGAAATGTGCAACCACCCTAAACCGTAATGAAATGAGCCACTTTTATTTAACTCTTCCTAAAGGTGCTCTCTTTCTTCACTGCTTAACAGGTACTAAGGAAGCTGAGAATATGTTCAGCATTTTCTTTTTCTGCTCCTTTCATTCAGAAGGTCTCTACCCTCAGGGCTCAGCAGTATCCAACTCTTAACATATTCAGACATGCGATAATGATGGTGGATGTTAGAGTAGGAGTACAGCTTTCTTTCATCTAGACTAAATAGCTCCTGGTTGTTGGTTCAGTTTTGTTGTCTGATCCTTAACAAGAAAATCCCTTTGACTACACTTTGGTTTTTGTAAAACAAGAAACAATATCCGGCCTTATTTATCAGTTTTAATCTGTCATCATAATGTGCAACACATGTACTTTCTCTGCCATCATTCAACCCTAATATAGAGGAAAACTAAAGCAAACGGAGGCAATTTCAATGTTGTATCCCTTATGATGTTTTTTCTCTAAATGTGGTGAAATATAAAAATAGCCTTTATGGTTTGAAATGTATATTTTGAGAAAGTTTAAGTATTTTGTAGTTCAATCACCGGCACTCTTTCTCCGTTTGGTGCGAGTTCAACTCAGTCATTCCAAATCTAGAGCAGAAAATGTGAGCAATAAACTAAAACTGAATTAAGTGGTTAGGAACATGGAAGGTCTAGTTAAAATATATATATATATATATATATATATATATATATATATATAATATCAAAGCTAAACTCACTGTATCTAAAGAGGCGCTTGAGCAGTTAAGATGCTGTTCATTTATTGTTGCAGATTGCCTGTGCTAAAAAGATTGCAGAGAATCCTTCGTTGGTGGATTTTTCTGTGTAGAACAGATCATGAAGGTGGGAATTGTTGCTTTGTTTTGTGGTTCCTTACTTATCATTCTCTTAGGATGATGAGAAAATGTGGGGAACTTGTGATGTTGTGGATTAGATTTTCTCTAGACTATTTCATTCTAGAAATGGTTTTTCATAAGTGGGGAAAATTGTTTCCCACTGATGGAAAACAGTCAGTAACGTTTAGCTATTCTTAGTTATCCTCAACTTTCCAATAAAAGAGATATTGATTTTTTTTATTTTTTTTTTGTCTAATTAATGCCTGCTTTTGAAGGCGGTTTGAGCATCTAATCAGGAGGATTTTTGGGTTCTTCCCTTTGGAATCTTTCCGGACAGAACTTACTGGTAGGGATTTATATCCCTGCTGTGCTATAAACCCCTTGAGAACTTCTTGGATAAGCTGGAGAACATCCTTAGTCTCTTTCTGAAATTCTAACCTCAAATAAGTAAGTGGGTTTTATTTGGATTGATGTCATTTATTAGGAAAATTTGTGAGGTGGACTTAGTTTTTGAACCAAAATCTGTCAGTTTTTATCAAAACTCAAGCTACTAGACACCATGTGAAAAAATAAATACAACTAGGCTCTTGTGTGTGAGTATTTTTAACAGGTAACTTACCAAGGTTTTATGTAGTTTACTTTATTATTGGTTCACCCTTACTTAACCAGGTTGTATCCCACTGAGATTAAAAACTTTTCCAAAGGAGACCTGCCTGATGAGTAACATAAGATTTAACCATAATGGGATAGAGCTAAAAAAATAAAAAATAATACAGTAAAATTTACAAGATATGATTGACGTTTCCCAGTAGACTATTAAAAAAGTGCATCAAATGGCCTCAAATACTTATAATTTGGATTTCCAAAAGTTCAGTTTGGTTGTTTTCCAGGTAAGTTGCTGCTTGTTCCATATAAAAGGAGCAGAGTGGCCCAAAGCCTCTTTACCAGTAAAACTCTCTCTCATATTTCCAAACAGCTTAGACTCCAAATGTCCTCCACCTGCTTTATCGTATCTGTCTAACTTTGTACTCCGTTTGGGAACTGTGTCACTTCGTGACTCACCTGTTGGTCATTAATGTGCTTGCTTTGTTGTAACTGCTGCAGTCTGGTAGCATTTGCTTTTCATGTTCCTTTCATGTTTTTTGGCCGAGGAGAAAGTGAATCTCAGGTGGGGATCCCAGCTGTCTCGGAGAAAACAGAGGAGTAAGCGCAGCACATGTATTTACTTATGCTACACAGAAAGTCATGCTAATGTGTGTGTGTGTGTGTGTGTGTGTGTGTGTGTGTTCCTCTACTTGTATACAGAACCTCCATCCTTTTTATATTAGACCCATCAGGAGCACTTGTTGCAGAAAACCTTTGTGTCATATGAACAAAGCATGCAGTTAGTTAATGTTTTAATAGCATGTAGGACTCGTTAGTCTTTGCAGTCATTGGTCTGAAGTGTCTCCAAAACAACCAGTTGGCTTGTAAATAGAATCTGATGTTTGTGGAGACTTGCCAACCTAAAGTTGAGTATTTACTGTTATTCTTTAAAAGTGAGGGGAGGATTTTTTCTTTTCTTTCTTTTTTTAACCTCCCTTACAATCCTGGTCACCAAAGCCAAACAGCCTTAACCACCTAACACCAGGGTCCTAATCTCGCCTTGTTTGTCAAATTTCCAGTTGTTTCAGACTTGTTCATTTTTGCTTTGACTTTAACCCTCCCGCATTCTTAGAGCGATACTTTGGAGGACAACAGGGAAGGAATGGGGGTCTCCCATCAGCCTGTTAGTTCCTGAAACCACACACACACGCATACACAAAAATAACCTTGTCAAGGCCCATCAGGGTCACTGCGACCTCACCGAGACTGCGCACAGAATAAAAAGCTTTCCCATTGTATCCCGTCTCTTAGGACTGTGGAAGGGTTAAATATGGGTGAAATTTTAAAAGCCATCTGCTATTTAATGAGGATCAGCACACCTCTGCCATACCAAACTTGGCATGCTCGATTGTCTTTCTGATCTTGAATAGTGGCAAAGACAAATAGACCTCTGACACTTGTATGTACGCTAGTAAAACAGAAACTTGTGGATTATTAATTAGAAATACTGTAATGAAACATACTGAGTGTGGTATTGCATCTGCTAGTATTAATTAAATAGAAGCCACGTTTATTTCAAATGCATTGCTGCCAGTAATTAAAAGGTATTTTTATTCCTGCTTTGGAATTGCACTCAAAAATTAGGCATCACTTCATTTTTTGTCAGTTTTAGTTGCCAGAAAATGTGGAAACTGATGCAACTTGACACTTTTATCATTTACTCCTACCAAATAGATACAGCAGAAGTATGTATTTTTATTATCAATGAGAAAATAATTACTAGGATTTGCTGAGACTTGAGGTTCAGTGTGGATGTTCAGCTTGTAGTGGGCTGCTTCTTGAATTGAAGTTGTTGTTAAAGCACCTGTTTTTGGAAATGTACATGGCTTATAGTTGGAATTTGATGAATGGAATATAGACCAAAATTAATATCAGACAAATGTGACTGTTTTGAATGGTGAAATCTGTTAAATATAACCCAAAATGTTGCTTTTGGTTATATAATCTGCTTGTTTACATTGCATGAGGCAGTTCTGGGAAGGAAATTATCTCTTTTTAGATGAGCGTAGATACCGAACTCTGCAGCATGATGCAGCATTAATCAGTCATTCAAAATGATTATCCATGAATCACTGGCTGATTGTCTTTGTGACCAACAGACAAAACAGACAAATTCGTCTGTTTGGCAAATAATGAGTCACTTTGCTCGACTGGCCAATGTAGGACTTTTTTGTGCTGGTACCTCACAGAGACTCCTACCAAATAGATACAGCTGAAGTTACGTAACAGTCGGGCCAACAGCTTAGCGCTGGTGGACTGTGAGTTATTTCCTGTGCTGTGAGCCACAGGTGTCTGAGCAGAGAAGTCAGTAAGCACATTTTAACCATGTGTAATAACATGGTGATTAAGCTCTGAAGTCTGACAAAAATAAAAATGTAAGCTCTTAAAGATCCTCTGACACGCCAAGCTTCATCCACTACAGCCAAATTAACTTACAGCTGCATCGCAAGAGTGATGCTGTATGCAGATGCTAATATTTCCACAAAGCCCACACTCACACATTCTGTACCTAACAAAGATAAACAAACTTGTAAATCCTCAGATGTACACCTACAGACCCCCCTCGCGCGGCCCCACACACAAATTACGAGGACAACAACAAGAAACTACATGTCAGGATCAAAGAGTTGGCATGTGGTGAGCTTGCCAACAGTGGGTTGCACTGGGGTAATTTAATGCAGAGCGAGTGCAAATGAGTCTTAATCAGTGTATAATAAGTGCAGTGTGCAGAAACTTTTTTAATGTTGGCTGTAAATGCTAATATCAGCCTTAAGGAATCGGACTATTCAGAAACACAAAGCTTGATTCATTGTGTTTCGGATCTACATGGCGAGCTAAGCTTACCCTGTCCTGTAAATTGTCTAATGGTTTAATTCAGCTTCATTTTTATATTTAGTTTCAAGTGTTCTGATAAGAAAAGTGTGAAAGAAAACTATCCTTTATTCAGACTGATTATTTCAGCCATGAATTTTTAGACAGCGGGAGCATATTAGACAAAAAGTACTTCTATTATCCCAAATACTTTGCATGTCTTTGTGTGACTTAACCCTCTATGGCATGACTTTTTATTTTTTTGGGGAAAAAATATTTCCCTGCATTCTTTGGGAGCTTGGTGGTACCTAATTACATATCAATCATAAAATCGGACCCTGACACCTCCCGGAACCAGATTTGGGTTTGTTGCCTCAGGACAACATTGTTCTACAAGGGGTCTAAAACACCAAGGTCTTCTATAGTGATTATGAGAAATGAAATACAAATCAAGCAAAAACTATATTTATAAAAAGGACTGCTCCTCTTCCAATAATTGGCCAACATGAACCTCAATACCTCTTTTATTTGGACAAAAATATGTCTGGTGGTACTTTAAATCATGCCTACCAAAAAATTAAATAAAGGAATGTCAGGTACAGATATGTGGTTTGCTGCCTGAGGGCAATGCCATGCCATAGAAAGTTACGATCTCTAGACAAAATTCCCTGCTAGTTGTGATTCCAGGCTCTAACAACTTGATGTTTGTTTTCATGTCAGCCACAAACCTTAAAGTGCATTTATGGAATCTGTCTGTAAAAAACCAACAAAAAAGGAAAACTGTGAATTGGGAAGACTATTAAATAGGGGTGCTGGTGCCTATCTCCAGCAAATGTTTCAGGGGGAAGGCGGGGTACACCCTGGACAGGTGGCTAAATACAAATTCATGCCAACTCTTTAAAACTTCTGTCAAACAGATTGAATATCAGGATTTATATCTAGCTTTTTTGCTTTGATTCTCAATCAGTTTAAATTTTCAAAGCACCATTCAGTGAAGGTACTCCAGGTACTCCAACTTCCTCCCACAGCCAGTGCAAAGATTTATAAAGTCTTTGCACTGTCATTTCCTACCAATAGCGATTTGATTATTTCAGACAAAATGTTAAAACTTATGCCAGATTAGTCCTTTAAACCCTACAAAACAAACTCAACGTGTTTGAAAGAATTTTTAAATAAATTCCTTGTACTGATATGATTGAACTATTCTCTGAAACAAGAATCCAAGGGTGCAGCAGGAATTCCTCAGTCTAACCTGTGTAGATGTTGTCCACAGGTTTGTCCCACTCGGTAAGTTTGTTTATCAATGTTCACCACAAGGTTGTGTCTTCGGAGGTCAAACTTCGGTCTACTTAATTTGCCACAGATGAAACCCGACTCCATTCCAGGGGACCAATACAAGTAAACATTTCAAAGCTGCAGGAAATCTATTAGCACCTGGTGGGACTCCCCACATGCTCCACTCCATCCTATTCCCTCCTGCCCCCACCTCCTCCAAACTACTCTATCCCTGTCCCCACCCTAGTTAATAAAGCGCCACAAGACCAACGCACTCCTGCTGTGCCTCTAAAAGTGGGGGATTAGCGAGTGTGCGAGTATGCACACGTGCCGGCCTTTTTCTTGTGTGTCGAGGTGTGCATTTACGCCTGCATAGTATGTAGCCCTCAGTGTGTGTGCATGTAATATATCTGGACCTGTCCTTTTGACACACGTGCAGCCAGTTAGCACTGAATGAGGTGCCAGACAAGCGTGCAGCAGCTGCCACACTAACAACAATACCCAATGATCCCATTGCAGAAAGCTGCAGTGACTTTGGTACAGTCCATTTACTTTACCTAATTACTTCCTCAAAATTAGGCTTTGCAGTATGTAAAATGTGACTTTGTTTTTTGCTGTTGGATGTGTTTTTAAAGTGAGTTCAGATTTTGGAGGCATAACCAGCAGGCGGGAAAGACAGCTGGTGGAGTGAGGTACAGATCTTTAAAGGACAAATGACTTACAGGATGGAGAAGAAGAGACAAACATTTGATAGAAACACAAAGTAAAGTTGGTATATTTATTAAGTTGTAATACTCAGTCTCTCTAATGACATTCACTATATGACAATCAAACTCTGGAATCCTGGAAAACAAAAAGAATCTGTTACACCGGCGATCCAATCTTAAATGAGCCAACGATGAAGGATGGATGGAGGAATCCATGTCATTCAGTTTGTACTTAAGTGCTAGTAGGTTTACTGAAACTTTAAGGTTACAATGTTGCTGTCTCTTCTACTTTGACCCAAATTAAAGTTTCTCAATATTTAACTAAAGCTTTGTCATTTCCAGGGAATCCTAAACTAGCATTGTCAAATTGACACCAAGAGAAATGAATATTTTTAAACTTTTGCAAACTGGGAATATTTAATTATTTGTGGCGTTTGTGTTAATTAACACGACTTTTGGATATTTGTAGCTTTTTAAGTTGGTAAAAGTTTGGACTATCAGAAGTTTGGATTCAGTTTTTCTTTCACTACAGACAAATCCATATAACATTCTGATTTAGGATTTTAGGTTTTCAGGGAATTGGTCTCGGTTAACGTTGCATATTTCTCTGCCTGCTGTGAAAAATTCTGATCATTTAAGTCAGTTGTGTCCGAATGTTTGGGCAGTCCTAACCATGCTCTTCTGCTCATCGACTGGCCTGCTAGCTTGTGTTAAGGACCCAGCCTAATTGGATTTATGTGCGGGAATGTTTTGCAAAGCCACACTTGTGAAATACCTCCACATCTGCTGCCCATTAGCGGTGGACATAACACACAACAGAAAGGGAAAAGCCCCCAACGCCTTGATTCATGTGACCGCTGCCCTGCTTTTATTGCAGCAGAGGAAGAGGGCTCGTGGCATTGTTTCAGCCCAGCAATCACAACCTTATCTATCTTTTTCTCTCATGCTATCAGTTTCTTTTTAATCTCAGAGTTCATATGTTATCTCTTTATGATTCCCTTTATGCTAAAAACTGCTAGTGTTTCCACAGCTCTTGTAATTTCTCTCCAGGTACAGCCATTTCGTCTATGGAGGTTTGCTGAATCTCTTTCATCTCTTGCCTTTCGGTCCTAAGAATTTTCTTGCCGAATCCATTTTCCCTAATCTTTCCAACAGGATTTATTTTCCATCTGCTAAGTCAGCAGAAAGTCAAGTCTTATTCTTTGTGTTCTCGTGCCCAGCTTTTGGACAGTCATTTATCTATGTCAGTACGACTTCCATCATGAAGCCCTTTCCCTTGTCACTCCCCAAGGCAAGGACGTCCTCCTGTTTCATCCTTCAGTAGGCACAAGGAGAGTCTAGCAAGGGGGTCTGACAACCCTGTCGACCCCTCATCTGTCATCTGCCAGGGGAAAAGCACCCACCTAATTGGGGGGAAACCACTGAGGGGTTGGAGGGCTGGTGTGGAGGTTGTTATTCTTGTGTTGGAGGGGTCAGAGGTGAAAAAGGGGAGATCACACCGGTGATTAGCCTCCTTCATGTGCAGGAGTGGAAGGACGCATGGACAGGGAGAGTGTTGGGCAGCTGGGGTGAAAAGCAATTAAAAGGAAATGGGTTGAATTTAGCTTTTAGGATCATCAGACCTGTTAATGTCTGTGCATTGGGTCAAGGTGTTACATACTCGCAGACCAACACTTGGGTTAGAATGGTAAAAAAGTCACAATGGTTTTAGTCAAATATTTTAAGTGCACATGATCAAAAGCAGCTCATATAAGAACTCCGTGGTGCCTCAGTTGTTTGAAATATGTGATTTTACTCCTTTAACCACAATCTCCAAAGTGCTCATATCGTCAGTAATGAGAGTCCATCAATTTAAATCCCACACATGTTGGCAGTTCAATATAAGGAACAAGTCAGAAAATAAGGCTGTGTTTGGGGAATTCTGTCAGGTTTTGGCCGCAGAAGGAAATGTTTTTCACAAACCGCTTTTCCTCCCTCCAGTCATCCACCTGATGATGACCCATCGCCACAGGTCTTCCCACCTCCGCCTTCTCACAGTTTCTGTCCACACCTCTTTCTGTGGTTCCTAAGCCATGAAATAAATGTGTGGGTGTGACGAGAGCAAAAAAATATGAAACGCAAAGGATCCAGGTTTTAGACAGAGTAAATCCATGCACAATGTCCCAGAAAGGCTTTTTACAAATAAATAAATAAAATAAAATAATTGATAGAATTGGTTGAAAATATGAGCACTAAAGTACAACTAACAGAATAACTAACACAAAGACACCAGAGATTATAAAATATGGATATAGACCTGGGTCTATACATACAAAGATTCTCAGAGATCTCCTGATTTAGCCTAAAAAAACCAGACAGGGAATTAACAGCAATTCCTATCGAAAGTGAGATCTGGTTGACCAAGTCGCTAGATGTGACGCTGTCTTCTGGGGACTCTGATTGGTTGTTGTTGGCAAATAACTTAATGGAACATTATTGACACCATTTGGTATGGAGTAGAGACCACTAATATCTTATGGAAGCAAAATTTTATGAAAGATCTGAGAAATTTGGAAATTCTACTATTTTTCTTGATATTGGGTCACTGGAACCTACTTTTAATCTTGGGATTCCTTCTCTGGTTTCTACTGAATCAAGCAGAAAGAATCTAGTGCATTTTGTATGTTGGCAGTTTGTAATATTAGTACCACTAATGTCTTTTTTTCCCTGAAAAGTCTGAATGGCATTTCAACCACCTACAGAACCCTGTTTGTTGCAAGTCTCGCAGGTACAATTATAGGAAGCTGTAGTTCTTACTCTGCACTACAGAGGTGAAATTATAGGGACATGGAACATCATCAGTGTAGAAGCCATTAAATATTGTTGCTTATACCTGGCACTGTGATGTTAGATGATAAAGTTATGTGACAATCCTGGACAGAGAGATTTACTCAGCAATCCAACACTACAAAATACATTGTGAAAGATGGCAACAGCTCAAAGCACATCAGAAAAATAACGCAAAAGGTCATAAAGAATGAAAAATATGAAAGCTGTGACATGGCCAAGTATATCGCCTTATGTTAATCTAACAAAACAAAAAAAGAAAGAGCAAGTGCAAACTGTCCCCTGTAGCAAAGCACAGCTGAAACCACTCTACATAAAGTTTATAAAAGGCTTGGTCCTCCAAGAGAAAGAAATCTTTGTTTTACAAAGGATTTAAAAGCTGTCTTTAAATGTAAATCTAAGAATGATTCCTGGTGGAGAGGTCTGTGGTTTTAATATAACATGACAGATTAAAAAGGTGAATACCCTGCAGCTAAACAAATGCAGATAGTCCAATTCAGATCTATGTAGGATGGATCAGTTGAATTGGTTTCATTCTACTTCATTGTCAGTCGATCCCTTAAGGTATTCCCAGCCTAGAAGACTTGGAGTTTATTCTAAATGGGAAATCTCTAGAGGACCCAGAAGGCATCGCAATCTTGCTGCTGTTGAATTTCTTGCTCTATATACTGATACTGACAATGTTATTTTGTCAATGGAAACTTTTGGTGCCAACAGTTATAGCATGTTTGGATGTTATTTCCAGCACCTCACTAAGGTGTGTTGTTTTGATTGAATGGAAGAGTTACTCTGCTTTTTTATCATTAACAAAAGGATATTGTAAAGAAACTTTTGAATAAACTAAACTTTATTTTACTTAAAGGTAAGTTAGTTGCACCAATTATACATTGAACCAGTAATTATAATAACATATTGATCCCATACATTTCAGGGCTACCAAACGTCGCCTGATTTAATTAAGAAATGATTGACAGTTTGGAATCCTCTGCAATGGTCCTGGTCTGAGTACAATAAATCATGGAAGTTAATACTCCCTTTGCTTTGCTTTGGTTTGAACAATCACTTCTACTTCCAACATCGTCTCCCTAGATGCATAATCAGCTGTCAAACCTAACTTATTTACCTAGTGCTTTTTAAGCACTTGGGACAGGGTGAGGTGTAATTCAAAAGGTACCAAACTACAAAAACTTACTCCAAGACCGTTTTTTTTCCGAGCGTCTGGATTTCTTCTTTCCACTGACACTGATTGACGTTGCGAGCGTGATGTGTGCATGGTGGACCATGCAGCTACGTGCCTGTTGCCAGGGTTTAGAACCTTAAATTTGCAGCCCCAAGAGTACTCACACACTCACACACATTATATCCACATGCACCTCTGCACCTGCTTGTCCAGTTCTGCACACACCAAAGGGAGGATAAAAAAAAAAGACCTAAGAAAAAACAGAAATGACCTGCACGCGTCATAATGAGAGCGGACCGGGTGTCTGGCATTTACCTCAAACCATTTCGTTTTCCCGCTGCTCTCTCTGGAGGGCTTTAAGTCCACCGCCCGTTAACGGCTGAAGTGTGGATTTCCTGTCAAATAAGGGTTAGAGCCCAACAAAAGTCCCCTACTCTAGTACCTAAACTGGATCATTTACAGCTGCCCCACTTAAACACACACACTTCATGTCTTACAATGTCCCAAATGGGATGTATACCAGATCTGTAGTGCTCAATGTTGTCTTTGTAGTGAGCATATTGAGCCTTTATGGTACTTTTAAACTCCAGTATCAGTGTAAGATCCCTATAATAAAGGTATTGTAAATTTCTGTGATGCAGTGGACTTTATCCAGTCGTATCCTTAAACTGTATCCTGTAAAATGGCTTTATAAGGTCAGCCTCAAACGTTCCACTGGAATATGCCATGAACAGACTCTTGGCACCGTTTCTTCCCTCATAATGTGTTTATGCTTTGAGGACTGTTCGACCAGGACAAACATTCCCCCAGTCACTGACAGATATTTTTCATCCCTCTCAAGATTGGATTTTTATGAGAGTTGTCAGCTCTTTGTGTAGCAGTGTGTCACCAAACTAGGTCTGGGTAATATGGTCTCATATTTTTCAGTTTGGCAGATTTTGGTCTCAGGCTGTTTGGATTGATTGATTGTGTCTGTGCACAGCAATTTTATGTCTCGCCACATTCTCTTTTAGATTTTGGTCTGGGGTTTAGCTGGGCTAAAATGAACTGGTTGTCTGTGGGTTGGATGGGTTTAGTATAGAAGTAAGGTGAGATGCTTTATTATCTGGGCTGATCAGAGTCGAGTACTACGGGTTAAGGTTTTAGCTTCCTGGGAGGGTTTCTGAATCTCTGGGAGGAGATCCTGAGAAACCCAGAAATCACTGGAAGGAAGTGTGCATCAGTTATGGCCTGGAACGCCTTGGATCACAAGAAAAGGCTCACACTGTTCCTAGGCAGAGTAATGTCTGAGTTTCCCTCCTGGGCTCATGGCCTGATCTTATAAATGGGAGAATATTTCACCAAAAAGGTGTGGAGGAAACTAGTGAATAAAATATAGGATGTGATAGCTGCACTGTTCTGTGATGGATTTCTTTTCCTGTGACAGAGGGAGGGAATGTGCATCCCTGGGTAAAAATATTTTCCACGGGTGAGAATTTATAGCTTAACAAGACAATAACCTCAAGAATATTAACTCATTCCTCTATTTTTCATGCCTCATTTGTCTTATGCAAGAGCTTCTTCCAGCTGCCTTTAGCTATAGGTGTGATCGAATCTGTATGGTGTCAGATTTTAAAGTGGCACCATCCACTATCTAACCTGAATGGTTAGATCCAGGGTAGGTAAAAGTCAACATTTAGTTTACTTTGACCCAACTAAATGTTTAAATTGCTTTAGAAAAGCACTGAGTGGTCCTGCACACGCTTACCCATTATCCCAGGGTATTGTTTAACACATCACTTTCTGTCAAACTTAGTTGTGCTTAAACATGTGGAGAACTTGAACATAACTTTAAATTTCAACTAGAGGCAAGAAACAGCATCAAGTTTACACTTCTGTGAATCTTCATCTAGAACCATGACTTGACATTGGTTATGTATTTTCATATTAATCTTCAACCGTTTAATGAATGAGTGGCCAAATCTCACATGGGGATGGTTAATGCTTGGATCGGATGATGGTGATCAACCCTATGTCTCTGAGTCAGAAAGTTTCCCATATTTTCTATGTATTTTCAGTTGAAATGCTCAAGCCTCAAGTCAGTCTGACTGATTGAAGCTTTATCAAAACCAGGATCTCATAGATTTCTTTGTTTGTTTCAGTTGGCAAGAGTTTCGTGTCGAGCTCTGGCAAAGCCTTTCAATGTGTTCTAGGACCTCTCGCTGAGCTACGTCTGCTTGTTTTGCCAATCCATTATGTCTGTGATCCCTCTTTGGTTCTGCTTTAGATATTGTGAAACTAGCTAATTCTCTGAGGATGCAATCAATACTTTAGACCAAGTGCTCTTCTGGCGCTCCATGTAAAGAATCCCATCTGTCTTTTCAGCTGAGCCAAAGGGAGGATCAGTGAGGAGACACACCAGAGAGCCTTGTCAAAAAGATCCCGTCTGATGACAATAGGTCTAGCACTGATCAACGTCATTATCTTCACAACTTCTTTATCCTTTATCTGGCTTAACAAAGCCAAATTAAGTACAGGCTTCCGATTGTTGTTTGATCATGGAAGGTCTTTGCCATCAATAAACTCTTACAAGACAACTTCACTATTTGTCAACTTTGCTACAGTCCAACAAGGTGAATGAACTTTCTGAGTTTCAGCGAGTCCCATCTAAAAAGTCACACTATACCTTGAAAAGATGTGACGGCACATGAATGCTAAACAAGTGAAGCCATAGGTCAGTCAAAAGTTTAAATGCATTAAACGAATGGTGGAATGACACTACACCATGCAACAACATTAAAGCATTGTAAAAGCAGGAGTAGGTTATAAAACATTCCATTTATTGTAATTTTTTACTTTTTTTGTAACTCACATAGGGTCAATTTATTAATATATACAAATATATAATATTCCCAACTCTCTTTTCTGGAGTGAAGTGGAGTGAAGATTTTCCTCAATTTCTCATGTTCACTTTCCCAAGATAAATCTTACTACATCTGATTCATGGATGTGCAGTCGACAAATCTGCAGCAACTATGTGATATTATAGGCCAAGACCACAGAATGTTTCTGACAACTTGTTAAATCTATGCCACAAAAAAGTTAAGGTAGTTCTGAAAGCAATAAGAGTCCATCGTGATACCAGCAAGGTGTAATTAAGCAACCCTGAGTGTATATTTAACTGTATTAGAATTTAACATTTTGGACCCAAATTTTTATTATTTATTTTTTTTAAGTTTTTTCACTCGACCCAGAAACAAAATGACCACTTAAAAATAATAACACTCAAATAAATCACATTCAGCCTTCTGAGTGTATGGAAAGTTCAGACCGGAACTGTCATCAGACGTTGCAAAAATTGCGAAGGAAAAAAATAATAATAATAAATTTTTGGTTTTATTTTGAAAATGTCTTCCGGAAACAACGTGCTGTAGCGTGAAGACTTTGACAGCGGTGAGGCAAAGAGGAGGGCATGGTGCGGGTGGGGGGTGCTTACAAACTTTGGCGAAAAGGGGTTGAACCGAGGACGTGTGTGGCTTCTGAGGGGAAAAGTAGCATCCGTGTGAGGAAGGCGAGTCTCCTGCAGATCACCAGTCTCTCTGTGGACTTGAACCGGCAGCTGTGTCAGTCGCTCTGTTGATCCGGATTTCACTCTGATTCCCTAAAGTCTGGACCCAACCATGAGTGCAAACATGTGGATTTACCAGGTTTTGGTGTGCGTTATGGTGATTTTTGTGGATACAGGTAAGAATTGTGAAGCTTGGATTTTGTTAGATTTGCTTTTAAAATTAGAAAAACAAAAAATAAAAATAATTAGATGGCATAAAGTGCATTTTTAATTTCACATTCAAGTCATAAATGTACAAAAAAAATCTAATATTTGGCTAAAAATTTTAATATCTGAAAGTTGCTCGTTATTTTCCTTTGGAAATGGAAGAAACGGGGGTTTTTTTAACAACTTTGTACAATTTTACTTGAGCAGCTAATAATTTAAGCTGTTTCAACTATGAAATTTCCTAACATTTCAATTTGCAAAATATCTTACACTGCAAATAAATTGACAGCATTGATATCGGATCAGCGCATCAGCTGATTTTACAACTTTCCCCTCAAAGATTTTTAAACAGTTCATCATTAGACAGTCTGACACTGAGCTGCAGAGAAGATGTGTGAAACATGTTGTGATTTATCACTGCACCGGCCTTCAATAAATGTATCCAAATGAGCCGGGTGTAAATTATTGGTTATCTGAACGCTTGTCCCAGCTCACATCTGTCCAGCCAAAAAGGTCAACAAGTAAAGCACTGTGTCTGTAGTTACCACCTCTAGGGGTGTTGACCCTGACCTTTGACCGCACCAGAGTTGGGAACAGTAAAAATGTGCACCGGGGTGTTTGTGCATCTAGATACAAAAGATGTGTGAAACAGAGCAAGAAGCAAGGCATTACAAAGCAGAGAGTGCGTGTGTGTGGGCGTGGGTGTGTGTGTGTGTGGTGGACTGGGGTGGAGGGGAGTTAACATCTGGCTGCTCGATACTCCAGCACATTTGCACCCTCCAAAACAGATGTATTGTCTGCTTAATTCCCAGACAGAGCCCCTAACCTGCTTCTTTCCTGTTTTTCTTGTATGGCAATGTGCCTGGAAAGTGGACATTTTTGAAACGGCCAAATGTTGTCAGCCATGGAGGCAAGTAATTTTTGAACGTAGGAGAATTGATGGACACCACACATGTTGAAACATGGTGGTGGAACCACCATGCTGTGGTTCAGAGAAGCTGATCAGGTGCAGGGTAATCCTGGAGAATCACCTTCCAGACTCACCTCAACATGCAGCCAGAGCTATCTGAAATGATTCAGGTCATCATTTCAGTGTGTTGGAATAGTCCAAATTCATCCCTGAATCCAAGTTAGAATCAAAACCAGAAAATTGATATGTGTACAATCCTTCTCCAAGCTGAGCAGGAGCTTCTATGAGTTCATTTGTGATTGTTGCGAGCTTCGTAGGAGACACAGGCAACATGTGGTGGAATGTTCTCTGATCAGATTGGACCAAAACTAAACTATTTAGCCTAACTGCGATGCAGTGTGTGTGGAAAAAAAAAAAAGAACACTACTGATCCTATTCAATAGTGAGAAATGGTGGTGGGAGCGTCATGGTGAGGAGTTGCTTTTCTTTGGCAACTCCTCATGAAAACTGGTGTGACTTGAAGGGAAGATTTTTATTTTTATTTTTTTCAGCTGAAAAGAAGGCAGTTGTGCACAATTGAGGTGGTTGAGGCAGGGGCAGAGCTTCACCTTTTAACAGGGAAGGTAAACTGCCAGATCAAGCCATATTCATGTGGTCGACTGGTTCAGTCAAACGATCTCCAACTTAAAGTAAAAGTTTCAGTCCTCCGCCATTCCCCCCCATCCACATTTTTCAAATGTAAATTCGAACTTGTTTCGTCTAATACGGCTGCCTCTTCCCATTAAATCCCATCGCTCTCACCTCCGCCCCCCCCCAAGCACCTTTTATCCTTATCCTCATGCTTCAACAAAATACTTGGGAGATATGTGGAGATAGCAGGGGTCTGAGTGCAAGGAGAGGAAGAGACTAAGTGAAATCTAATTGAGCGGCCTGGCCAGACATCAGGGCTGGAACAACACGGTGATGACTGCCAGATGTGGTCCAGTGGAGCCCAAACATTAATAACATGTCCTCCCCTAAAACCATTTTCAACCACGACAAGCCTCTAAACGGTCCACAGTTTACAGAATTCTAAGTACACACACAGCGTCTTGTGTTGGGTCTTGGCACGGGGGCATGCGGCTGTAACTCGGTAGCAAAAGATTTTCCTGGATGATTTATGTCGCACTTGCCTTTAATTACAAACTTAAAGTTTAAAGGTGCCTGGGAGCACTAGGAAACTACAGTTGCGGCAGAACTCAATCCGGCTGAAGGAAGAACTTTTTTCTCTTTTCCAGAGCAGGTAAAAATGAATGATTCGTGTCACAAAATGTTCATTCTAAAATATAATGCTGTCCTATTTCTGAACCCTCCGTGATCCCATGTGCATTGTGCCACATTTTTGCAATGATAGACTTCTCTTTTGATGTGCTTCTTCCAAAGAAACTCCTTTCAACAAAGCTCTATAAATAAGGCAAGAAAGAAATATAATGGGTCCATTTTCTCTGCCGACAGCTTGACGGTTCATTTTCCACACACACTGTGTTTTCTTTTTTCTTTTTCTTACGTTTCCAAAAGCCGAGAGGCTGTACATTAAGCATCATGCATAAAAATGTATCTTTTTATTAGAAATTTAAGGTTTCTCTGGAAAACAGGGTCACTGAATGAAAGTTCTGGTTGCTCAATATAAAAAGAAATAAATGAAAAGTCACCATTGTTAAACAGCAGGACTTCTTAGAAGCCTTTACCAATGCTTGCAAAATCATGAATGCAAGATTATGAAATTGCTTTCTGTAAGAGTCGTGATAACTCATAAATACATCAGTAACTTAAAACTGAACCGTGCCAAATATGACAGAATTAGGGTGAGGGGGAGAAGACCTTAGCCAGTAAAATATGAGATCTGTTTTCATGAGGGTATCCAATGCAGCATATAAGCTTGTTGATAGCTGTCACTTTCCTTTGTCAGTCCTCACAGCTCAAGATAATTTAGCTTTGGATGCACATGTGCTTTTTGAACAGTGCTTTCACTCCTGAGAACATTTCACTTTTGTTTTTCTGACATTCTCTGTAAACCAGCTGGGATAGAAGGGATTAGACGTCTGCTGCTTCCAAAACATGCAAACATGAAGCGGTTTCCTTGAATATCTGCTGGAGGACACGGCACCGAATGGCAAAGTGCAATTCTAAAAAGAATTGGCTCTGACAGGAATTTGCTAGCCACTTTTGAAATCAACATTGCCTTTGCTGTGGTGCCAACGGTTTGCTGCAAAATTGCTACTGAGAATTTGATGAATGAGTTTCCTGAAATGGGCCAAACAAGCTGCAGAATATCACCAGGAAAGATTGCACAATGTGCAGAGAGGCAATAACCGTTAACGCGGAAATGTTTTGAGTCATGCCATTGAAAGTGATGAGGTATTTTGGGTGGTGATAAAATAAACAATGCAGAAGTTCAGACTTGTTTTTAAAAAATACCTGTAACCCCTTGGAGTTCATTTGAGTTGACTGAGATTCCAAATAAGAAATGTTCCGCAGGTCTTAAGAGATGCGACCGTAAGTAGCTAAAGTTTGTTGCTGCACTAAATAGTACAGCAAATACTTCTGGAACTTTCCAGTAATTTTCAGGATTAAGTCAGACACTAGCTGACTTAATGTCAGCTAATTGATTAATGTGTACTTTCCCTGAAACTTTCATTACTTGTTATTCTTTAAGATTTTGTTTAGGTACTTCATGGGACTTGCCTAGAAACTTTCCTGAAACATTAAAAACTTTTCAGAAACTTACCAGTTATTTATCAGTTGTTTCCTGGAGCTTACTGGATACTTTCTGGGAAAGTATCACTACATTCAAGAAAATCTCTAAAGATCAACCCAAATACCTGGAAGTTTTTGAAAATGTAACTCCTTAAATTTCTCCTAAAAATATAAGCCCAGTTTCTGAAAGTACCCTGTAAGTTTCTGAATAAGCTCTTTGAGGGAACAAATTCTTATAAAAATCACATCTCTGTACGTTTTAGGTTGCTGTCAAAGACCTCGTCGTCACTCTTTACAGAAGTATGAAAAGAGTGAGAACCACATGCTGATTTGCACAGACTGTCCTCAAACTCCAGTGGTACAAAATAGCCGCTCACAAGAACACTGTGCGCGGAAATGCAAGAAGAAAAACTTCATTTGCAGGTGAGTCACAGCTTCTCCTCTTTTTTTTTTTTTTCTTTTCTCTGAATTCACTTGATTTCCCTGCTTCCCTGTTCCGCCGCCATCCCTCCCGTGCGTCTGGTTGTATTTACATATTTTTGTTGTTTATCATGTGGTCATCTTTCAACTGCTTCCCCTGTGTGTGTCCGCAGAGCTTTCAACTTTCAAAAGGACAACAGGAAATGCCACTTGCTTCCTTTTGACCGTTTCACCCACGGTGCACAGAAGCAGGCCAACATCAACTTCACTTTATGCGAAAAAAAAGGTAAATGTTATCGTTTTCAGAGGCACGTCGGTGTTTTTCTCATGAGAACAGTGGAGGAGCGAAGGATTTGCTCGAGTTGTTTGTAGTGGTGACACATGTGTGTTAGTTCGTTAAGCCTTACGTGTTTGCTTTCCCTGTTGACATTTTCAGAAGACATGAATCTCTTTACGCCCAGGAGTTGACTCATTCTGGTGTGGAAAGCCAGTGCTTAAACATCTAGGCTTAAGCGGAGCATAAATAAAAAATAAAAACAATAAAAAAGAAAAACTTTGCTTGCTTACACCCATCACAAGAGCTTTGCCTAAAATGTAAGCTGTTGAATCTATCACTTTAGAATTCATTGCGGAATTTACAAAAGCTCCCTCCTGTGACATTTAATGAACTTCTGGGACTTGAGATGACTAAATGCTCTCAGGAGAAATATCTCCTTTTGACCATACTTGGGCAACTGTGTCTGAATCAGTTCATGGCAGTTCAACTTTTTGGCACCTGTACACATTTGGCACAATGACAGAGCATTCGAATACTGATGTCTTCCGATGTCTCCTGTACCTTTTGTTCTCTCAGAATATATTAGAGAGTGCATCAGCGGCACCAAGGACAACTACAGAGGGAGGAGGTCTTGGACGAAGTCAAACATCACTTGCCAAGCTTGGTCTGATAATAACATCAATGAACACACGTAAGTCCTCTTTTTATCCTGGAGCCTAACAGAAGGTCATGCTGCTGTGTTTAAATCAAACAGTGCTTCTTTTTTGCATTGAAACATCTAAGTGTGTTTCGACTCACTTAGATGTTTCAGATTATCAAGAATGTTAATGCTAACCTGTCATGAGCAGCTACATAGAACAACTGTCGTCGAGTGTTTCTGATAACTGGCAGTGAAACCTTTTCATCATTTTAGAGAAAATTTTGGCCCATTCTTCTTCTCAGAATTATTTTTATTCAGCCACGCTGGAGGGTTTCCAGGCATAATTCTCATTTTCCTTCATGATGTTCCTGGTTGGAAGCAAAAATTGTCATCACACTAACACCTCCATGTTTGAGTGTTTGTGTAATGCTCTGTTTAATGCTGCGGTAATTTGTTACCGGATGTAGCATGAGACACATTCCATAATGTTTCACTCTGAATTATTTTCTTTATAGTCTTGGTGAATCTTCGTTAATTGGTAAACTTTTTCACTGTTCTTTCCAGTTCTCTTTCTCTGTTGGTTTGACAGGCTTGTTTCTGTAATAGAAGATTTTTTTTATTTTTTTTATTTGAGAACTGTATTTTGTTTCTGCTTTGGATATTTTTGTCTATTTAATTTAATACATGTATGACACAAAAGCAAAATAAGAAATCTCTATGGGGGAAAATACACTTCCACTGCTATTATTTTTAGTGATTTACCCATTATTTAGTGTGAGTGTTTCATAAAAAGTTCTGGTTCCTTGCTCACCAGACATTGTGTTGATCATACACTTCCTCTCGCTAAAATTCCCATAGATTTAATCCAAAAAGCTTCAAAGCTCACGTCTTTTTTTAGACTTCCAGCTTCTTCCAGGATGCTTCTTGTATTTTTCTCTGTGCCTGATACTGAACAGACCTCAGTATCTGATTTATTGTTGCTCGGTTCATCCCCTTCCACCTCAGGGGTTAAGGGAAGGTGGAGGCTCAGAGACCGTTGAACGTTTATCCAGAGTTAAGTCAGATTTCTTTCAGCACATGTAGGGATGTCCTCCCCGTTGACTTTTTTTTTTTACTCTGCTGCACCAGAGGCCATCAGGTGTATCCCAGAGATGTTTTTTTTCTTGTCTACAATAGGGCAAGAAGAGTGACTTTGCAGAGATGGATCTTTGCCAGCTTCTCATTAGCGGTGCTCATTAGTTACAAGACATTTTAACTGTGGCAGAGAGGGGATTTGGGAGAGGGGGTAATAACAGTTTGAAGAGGTGCAGAGTGAATAATAGAAGCAGAGCAGAATAAAATAAAGAAGGCGCAAAGATTTATAGACTGAAGTCATTTTTTTGTCTTGTGTCCAGCTAAGTTCACTGAGTTACAAGCATACGGAGAGAATACACAGGTTTGCTCACAATTAAAACAGATTGCAGTGTGGCTCCTCTCCTGTTCTGCACTGCCCCGGTCCTGTCATCACTTTCCACAAGCAGTGGTTAACATAAGGAAACCTTTGTCATCGTTTATTTGACACATGGTCTCCGTGCTCTACTCAAATAGAAGTGGACCTCTAATGTCAAATGTTCAAATAAGAGACTAACCGAAGGGAGATTTAGTACCACTATGGGCTTACCTAACATGGGACTGTCCTGCTGTGTGAGAATTACCACCCCAAAGAACAATGTGCCATTTGAGGTTCAGGTAACTATTATTTTCATGCTTGGCTTATTAAGGTGGTGGGGAGGAAGTATTTTCTCAGGAGGTACCCGTCAAGGAGTAGAACTTCCACCTGTTGTCTGTCTTTGAGGCTTTAAGCTGAAAGCAGTGTCGGCCTGTCAAGCATGGAGAATGTGCAACTGCTTCTTGTTTTACATGAGAACTTGAGGTTGATTTAGCCCTCTCGTTTGTGGAGATCCACGAATTAGTGAAATGAGTTTTATAATATTTTGAACTTTAAAAAGAGACGTTACGTGTGAATGTCACCGATTATAATGCACTGTGTAGCAAAGTTTGGTCAAGCATCCGTTTGGTTGAAAGAAGATTTTATGACATAAAAACAGAGCTTTTTTTTTATGCACAGCATCTTAAATAAAAAAATCAGAGATGGTTAATTTTAATGAGGCTTAAGTGTTTGTAGGCAGACATTGTAGGTCTTCCAAGACAATATTTTGCCAGTTCTAGCTTTTCTTAGCTATTGATAGCATAGCAAAGCTAAAGCTGGGAAAAGATGTTTGCCCTTCTAATATTTTCAATGAAAAGAAAGCATAGGGAGTTTTGGTAAATATTTGTGAGCTTTAAAAATATTTGTAGGTAGACTTAATTTATGCATTATTGGGGCATATACCATAGATTCAGTTGCTAGATTATTTTGCATGGCTAATATTAGCCAAAGAATGCTAAAGATGGCAGAATGTGTTTGCTCTGGAAATTTTTTCAGTTAAAAGAAAGTAAAAAATTACACTATTCTATGTAATTTCAATAAGCATTCAAATTATTCAATACATTTTTTTATGTGAATGAAACAGTGAGTGTAATAGTTAATTGAGCTAAGAAAATCTTACTTAACATGACTTGCCTAGCAACAGTTGGTCAGTAATTTTTTGCAATTTTTTTCCTATTTTATAAGAAAATATGGCATGAATATTTAGTCTATGTGCTTTGGTTTGTATCCTGAATTTCTAAATTGTTTTGTAATTATATTTGTGCATATACAAAAAGGTTAGAAAAACTTAAACGGAGTACTTTTTTCCCACTGAAATCATTGGTTCACCTGAAATACAGAGTTTGTTGTAAATTCGTTCAGACATTTTGCAGCAGTTACTTCAGGCCCAGATTTCATCTTCAGTGTTATCCAAAATCAAGCCAATATGTGTTGTTGGCTCAAAGAAGGAAGCATGTGTGCATAGTGTCTGACTGCACTCCAATGGGAACAGATTTTGGCAAAATGATGAATAACTGGCCAACATCTGTTAGCAAAACATCATTACAGCTATCTTGCTCCCATGCTGCAGCCTTTTTTGTTCTCCCTAAACTTTTACTTAAAGTGGGAAATCTCATGATTCCATTTCTAAATTAACAACACAGCATTTCTGATAGAGTCCTACAGTGTACCAAGTTTGTGAGTTATACAAAACAGATGTGATCTTTGGCCCTAAGCAAAGATTCATGCTGTTTTGAAACAAGTGTTTCGTTTTAGTAACATGCATAAATGAGAACTTAGGACGGAGGATGTAGGCATGACCGTGAGGTCGAATGGTTTTTGTCCACTTTCACTGTCGCTCTCGTTTTATTTGCTAAGTTAAATGACCAAGTTTACTTATATTATTATATGGAATGATGTGCATAATCAGTGAAATCTTGAAAGAGCCTCACAGAAGCCATACAATAGTCCTACAAGGAAGTGTTTAAACAAGTCACAGAAGGAAGAACTTTCTGTTTTTTTATGATGTTGCTCGTTGGACAAGATTTTCAACATTTTCTCATGCTTTCCTTTTCAGTTCTTAAAAGGATCTTTGCCTTTCTTTGGTAAAATCAGTCTGAAGCTTACTCCTCTGTCGTCAGTCGCTGTCTTGTGGTCTGCATGAATCAGGGAGTGTTGACGTGTCAGGTTTTTATCATCCTGCCGTAGGAGAAGATGAATTTTACGCACTGTCCATTTGGCTTGGGGGTGGGGGGGATTCTTTACCGCCCCTTCTTTTCTACACCATGTTTGCACGGGATGCTATTTTTTATTTCCAACACTTTCCTTGACACTAATGTGGTGTAACAGTTGACAGAGAAGGATTACCTTTAAATGCGCTCAAAGGTGGCCGGCAGAGGAGCTGCTCAGGCTGCTCCAACTGGCCCGTAGCGTAACTCTGTGCTGCTGCTGGTTACCGTGCTGTGACATTTGAGCTGCTTCACACATCACAGAGTCTGGAAATGGTTGGAATTAGTAATGTGATTATGCAAAAGGTGCTAACATGGAGATGAGAGACATATTGATGACTTTGTTTGCATTTGATTGCTATGAGAGATCATTCCAGGATGTAAAGAAAATATAGCCTGCTCAGACTGCAGGTGCTTGAATTTCACAGAGTTATGCATATAACATAATTAAGTTTCCCTTTGAATTTATTTGAGTTGTTATGGACCTGCGCTTGCAGGCCAGTGTGATACTAAAAACATGGCTGCTAGAAGCAAGCGTGCAAGCACTCCCGCAAATTTATTTTTACGGCTCACGCTATCGGTTAACACCTTCAGCGATGTCTGTCTGTGCCTCCTTAGGTTTTACCCAGACAGGTACCCAATGCAAGACCTGAGGGAAAACTTCTGCCGGAATCCCAACAACGATCCTGGTGGTCCGTGGTGCTACACCACAGATCCCAATGTACGAGCTGAGGAGTGTGGAATACCACAGTGTTCACAGGGTAAGATGAAATCTCCTCTGTGGACAAAATGTTTCAGCTTAAGTAGCCAAAATCGAGAGACACTCAAGAGTTTAATTAATGTTTGCGTAGTTTATTGGTTTCTCTATGCCTTAGGTTTTGTTTGCTTTTGTGAAAAGGGGAAACAATGTTTTGATAATTGTTGTTTCTTTGTTGGCAGAAGTTTGCATGAGGTGCAATGGGGAGGATTATCAAGGCAAAGTGGACCAAACAGAAAGCGGCAAGGAGTGCCAGAGGTGGGACTCAAAATGGCCTCATGTACACCCGTTCCAGCCCAAAAAGTAAGCTGAAATCCACAACGTTGATCTTTCTCACAGACACCAGCACACACCCTTGACAGATGCTTGAATAAATGACGCTAATGCTCAGGAGAGGTAGACCTCACCAGTTGTTATGACTTACTTCCCACTCGACTTCCTTTTTTCCCTCTTTTCACTCTCTCCCTGCAGGTATCAAGATAAAGACTTAAGGGACAACTATTGTCGTAACCCAAATAACCGTCTGCGGCCCTGGTGCTACACCATGGATCCCAGAACTCCGTGGGAGTACTGCAACATTACCATGTGTGGTAAGGGTGTTTTATATCTCCAGCTGGGAGCTTTGTTGACTAAAGTCTTCAAAGAAAGTGTGACAAGACCAACTGATTGTTTTTGCTCTGATTTATGACTAGATTTTTCTCAACATCTTTCACGCTCCTAACCTTCAAACAATGTGTCACACAATTGTGAATCTGTTAAAGGACTCAGAAGTAGACATAGTCCTTTTTTTTGGTTTTGTATCACTAGCAGGTTTTATTATTGAAGTTGTTGAGTGCAAGAACTTCAGTGGTTTTGGTGGTTGTCTGAAAATATAGTTCCCCCTTGAGAAGTCTTGGAAGTCGTCGTTTAATGTGGTGTTTGGCTTAAGATCCTTCCACCTCAACAAGGAAAAAGCAAATATGTTGTTTGTTACTGGGATCGTCTGCCTGAATAAAGAGATTGAAAATTGGACAGTGACAATGAAGGACACTGTACCAACATGCTTCACATGGTGTTTTATAAAGGCATAAATACCCACTGAACTTCTTTAACATTTTGCGACATTACATACTCAAACTTGTATGTACTTTGTTGAGATTATGTGACTGACCAACACAAAGTCATGCCTATTAAGTGTATGAAGAGAAAGGAAAATTATGAACGTGTATGGTGTGTATGTATTTAGTCCATTTTAATGGAATAGCCCTACATAACCCCTAATTAGTGAAGACTTCAGAGGTATTTCGTCATAATTTGGCCATTATGAGAAAGTAGCAAGTGTTGAAACATGATCAGAGACTCTATTTGCAGTTTTCCATAAGCTGTTAAAAGCAAATGTCATCAGGGGTGCAGGGGCAAAGCGCGACCCACGTATTGAGGCCTTAGTCCTCGTGGCGGTGGTCGCAGTTTCGATTCCCGGCCTGGAGACATTTGCCGCTTGTCTTCCCCCTCTCTCCTTACCCTGTTTCCTGTCGAACTACTTTCAAATAAAGGCCAGTAGAGCCAACAAAACCTAAAAAAAAAAAAAAGCAAACGTCATCCATCCACAGTACACCATAATCACAGAGAAACACGGTATCAGCGACTGCATGCTGTGGGAATGATATTCTTCAACGAGGGAAGTCGGTTTGAGTTGTCAGAAAAATAGATGGAGCAATGATTTCGTTTTCTCGATGTACAAAGTTTACATAGACATATAAAGACTTACAGCTGTAGCTGAAAGAAAAAAGTGGTTCTACAAGTATTGACTAAGGCAGCCTGAACCATGTGTCACTTTTTCCCCCTTCATAATAGCGCACTACCTTGTGTTGATGTGTCACTGAAAATCACCCCCAAAATACACCGAATTTCGTGGTTTTCACATGACAAAATGTGAGAATGTTCTGCAGACACGAAGAGGCCTGCACGGCAACGTGGGCTCTGAAAGGGGACAGTAGCTGTTAGTGGCATGAACGCTGGGTTTGAATCACAACATTTAGAGACAATTTAATGTGAAAGGAGGAAAGCGAGTGCAGATGCTTCCTCCCGGGGGTTTGGGGGTCAGCGAATGGTGTGATGAACATGAAAATGATGTGAATCATATGCTACGGCCCTCACAGACACTAGACATCAACCTTACTTAACAGCAGTCGGAGACTTTGGACTTTCTGACGTCTCAGGCCGAGCTCTGTCATCTTTAATCAATGCACAAATTGAGAATAGATCTGTTGGAAATGGTGTTTCATCAAAAAGTAAATGGAAATAATTTTGGAGAAACCTTACGGACCTTCAGTTGTTACACACCTGACACACATTATTAGGGTAGAGGTGAATAATATAACTTCACTTGACTCAGATTATATTTGGCTTTGAGTTTGATTTGTACCTTTGACAGCATTTGGTCTTCAGAGGTAAAAGAGGCATGGAATTCATGCCTCTTTTACCTCATGTCATTAGCAAATTCTTTCTTTTGTCAAAATGCTCTGCTGTGCGCATCCTCTAAACACACACAACATATTTCTCTCTCCGTCAAACACACGCACACACATGCATACACTTTACAGTACAGCTTATGATTTACAGCGAGGACGGAGGTTCTTCATTTGTCCAGATGTGTGCATCCCTCAATGCCTGCCCTTAGTGAGATAAAAACCACTGACCTGTACTGTGCGGAGCACACAGACACTGGCATGCGTTACATCAATCCAAAGAATCCCTCTCTTCCATCCGCCTTTTCGTTTCTGCCTCAAAACATTCCCGTTCCTCCTCCATCGTCCCTCATCTCATCTGTCAAAGGCTAAAGAAACAAAGACAGGGTTCCAGAGGGGAGAAGTGCCGCCAGCCCTGCACTGCTAAAAGTTGAATTCCATCTGAAAATGTTTGAAATAGTTTGCTAATTTTTGAAGTGGCTCAAAGCTGACTGGTAATGGTGCAAAGGCATTTGTAACTCCTGAAACTTCTTCAATTTAGTCAAATTACAACGCAAACATTGATGTATTACCTTAAGATTTTACATGGGTCACTGTTGTTCACCCTCTCTGGACTGATACTGTGTACAACAACATTTCACTGCAATTCCAGCTGCAGGTCTTTTGGGATGTGTTTCTATCAGATTTGTACATCGATGGGCTAAACCAGCGGTCTTCAAGACTCGACCTCAAGGGCCAATGTCCTTCAGCTTTTAGACGTGTCCCTTGTCCAACACACCTGAATCAAATGCCTGAATTACCTCCTCCATATGCAGCCGTGGTCTCCAGAGTCTTGCTGATGACCTCATCATTTGACTGGGGTGTGTTGAAGCAGAGGCACATCTAAAAGTTGCGGACACCAGACCTCGAGGCAGGAGTCCTGGCTCCCCTCACTGCAACATTTTTCTCTTTGCCCAATTTTTGCAAAATAGCTCAACTCAAAATAGAGTCTGTGAAAATTGATTTTTCAAGTTTTGCCAGAGACGAGACTTGACAAAATGTTGAAAGGTTAAAGGCACTCGAATATTTTCAGAAGGTCCTGTGGATGGCTTCTCTTTTACTCAATAAGTTTACAACTAATAATAATTTTTAGAAGATGTCATTTTGCAATAGTAAGAGTGCTATTTTAGGCAAATTGAATAATTAATGATTGTGGAAATCCCTGTGTGCAAGAATATGTGGCACCACTGTTGTCAGTTTCCTATGCAATAGCAGCATGGAGGGAGTTCTCCTGTTTTTGATCATCTGTCTCAACATTAAACATGACACATTTTTAGAGGATTAACATTTCCCTCCTTTTTCCCTCCCTCATTCTTCTGTTAGGACCCAGCTAGTGACTTTCCCATCTTTCTCATGGCTCCCCTCACTGCAACATTTTTCTCTTACAGACTCAGACCACAGTGAGGAAATCGATGTCAACACAACAACGTCCTGCATCCAGCGGGACGGCACAAATTACCGCGGGACGATGAACGTCACTCCAGAGGGTGTGACATGTCAGCGGTGGGACTCCCAGTTCCCCCACAACCATTCGTTTCTTCCTGTGAACTTCAAATGCAAGTGAGTGATGGGAAGAAAAGCAGAAGTGTTGAAACCAAATAACCTAACTGTCAACGATACAGTCATCAGCATCGTCATTTAAATTGTAGCCAATGTGTTTGTTACAGAGACCTTCGGGAAAATTACTGCCGCAACCCCGATGGAGCGGATTACCCGTGGTGCTTCACCACAGACCCTAACCAGAGGGTTGCAAAGTGCACCCACATCCCCAGATGTGATGCAGAAGCCACACCAAAAATAGGTAAATACGTAGGTGTTATTTAAGCTGCATTGAAAATAAGGAAGTTTCTAAGAAGCAACCATTAGACAATTGAGCTTCCAGCTTTCACTCAAAACAAAACTATTGTTGGGCTGCAACTAATGATTATTTTAGTAAACTAAGCCTTTCTTAAACAATATAATATAAAGAAGCAAATAAATAAATAATTTAGTTTTATTTTAAATAAGAAAATAAACACTTTATTCCAATAAAGTTTTATAAAATGCAATAAAACTTGAACTGGGTGAAACTAAAAGTATGCTGCTTGAGGACTTTTGGCTAAAACATATTTACAGATATTTTTTCATTGTTATTATTATTATTACTTTTGGCTTAATTACTGCTCTGATTAAGCTGTTTTTTCAGTCAATGTCATTTTTTTGCATCTATATACTCCATTTAACAATTAATCAATTATTAAATTAGTTGACAATTATTTCAGTAATCGATTTATCATGATTAATCTAATTAATTGTTTCAGGCCTAACCTCCTGTAGTACGTTCCTTACAATCTACACTAAATGTTTGAAACAGTCGGGTAAAGATAACTAGGGGCAGAAATGTGAAGTTCAAGTTTATTAAGAGCATTTTTCATGCTGTTGTTTTTAGCCTGGCTGGTTTAAGCAATGATGTATTCAAATAAGAAACATGTTTTCTAAATAAGTCACAGGCAAAATGTCTTTCATGAACATCAGAAGCAACAAATAAGCGTCTTGTAATTTGTAAAGATAACCCGGTATTCTTCCTTAGAGAACATAATTCAAATACCAAACCGCAGATGCTTAAAGACACATGTCATGTTTTTGCTAAATTACTCAGACATTTCTATATCACTCTCACAGGACTGAGCCCCTTGGCAGCATGCTGCCCAATGAATTCCATTTCACAGGAGAACAAAAACACCAGACTTCCAGCAATAGCGCTCGCTGTCATTTCCCATGTTCCCCTGCTTTGTATTTCAGAGGACCACACATGGCATTTACTACGAGCCCTCTGTTTTAGAACAGACATAGTATAAATGAAGTTTAAATGTTCTGTTATATGTGGGCAGCAATAGTTACACAAGCTGTCATCAACGCCGAACTGCTCCAAGCCACAAGAGAGGAACGTGTTTTTGTTTCTCTGTGCAAATGCATGATTATGCTTCTATGAGATATTGAGGTGTTTGCGAAACTGCACGACTTCTGTTGTCCTTGGCACTCTGGTGAATTTTTAATGAGATTTTGCAAAATAACTTAACCTCACTCCTCCCCAGATTGTTATGAAGACAATGGAGAGATGTACCGAGGCACCTTATTGACAACTCGATCAGGAATTCCCTGTGCAGATTGGGCGCCTCATATAAACAGGTAAAGTAAAGAGAACTTGTTTTGTTGCCATGGCAGTACAGCCTGTTTTTTTTTTTTTACTTGGTAAGTGTTGACAGTTCAGTTCCCATCCCTTTGTGAAAATCTCTTTAATATTAATGAAGCAAAGCAGTGAAAATAAACAGTGAAAGGAAATCGGGGTGCCTCGGGGGTCAGTACCAGGTCTAATTATTATTCAGTTTACTGATGAGAGGAAACTCTGGGGTCCTCCCCGAGTGACCCACCCTGACTAAGACATTGTCCATTTTAGGACCTGTTGCTTTATGCTAAAGTAAGGCTGTTGGATTTACTTAATTTACAAGAATTTTAAAAGCCAGAATGGCACAGACAGATGGACATGTTCCAGAACCGACCCCTGACCCGAGGAAGTGCTTTCTGAGGAGAACAGATCAAAGCCAATCAGCTCCCTCGCATCCACTGCAGCCAGCAAGTCTACCCCGCTCAAGGTTAAGGGTCATCCCAGGGAAAACTGCTGAGAGCTACAGCTTGTTTAACATTCTCCTGGGAAGTGGAATTATCTTCACCCCCTGACAAATTGTTGCCCTTCGCTTGGCATCGTTTTTGTGCCTGTGTGTCCAAACCCCTGCCTCGTAATTACTTTTCAAGGGTATTTTGGATATTTGAGAAGATTGCATTTAATTCCTGTACAGCCAAGTGGCGAAAAGACACATGATTAGATGTGAATTCCTACCAAGAGTACAACCAAATCGTTCCATAGAGGTTGTGGCTCCTGTTGGTCTGAGCCCTGCTGAATGCTTAGACTGCATACTTTCATACTCCCTTGAGCACCCTTCAGAAAACTCTGTTTCCTTCTATGTGCTCGGTGCAGCGAAGGCAGAGGATTCATTGCGCTATAAGAAACCCAGAGCCAAACTTTCCAGGCATAATGGGATTGCTTACAGTGTGAATCTACTGTATCTGCGTGACAGCGCAACTCCATGTGCAGTATACACATACTCGGTTATTTTTAGAGCGAGAGGGTGTGTATTAATCTTCGTGAGATGTGACCCAGTGTTAGCTCTCTGTTACACTGTGCACATGATAACAAATGCAATATGAGAACCTGTATTTATGTGTCTTACAGTGGGGATTCTCACTCTACAATATCCCACGTAGGGCTGGAGAGGAACTACTGCCGGAATCCAGACCGAGACAAACATGGCCCCTGGTGTTACACGAGTCCAAATAACCGCTTGGTCTGGGACTACTGCAAGCTGAAGCAATGTGAGTCAATAAAGCGCTTTAACATATGAAACAAAATTTCAGGAACTACAGAACCTGGACGCTTCTGTTTTCATAAACTTTAAGAGGCCCAGCTGATGCACCTGTTTCCAGGTGTTGCATAAACAACAGGATTAATACTGAAGCAGATGTAAAACCCACAATCTGTCTTTCAGAGAGCTTCAGAAGGTTAAATAACCACCACTGACAGTTACTGTGATTAGCATGCTTTTTTGGATGATGGGGACATAATTTGTTGATGGAGAAAGCTACCTTTTTTTTTTCCTTGTCTTGTGTGTTTGTATAAAGTGTAACCAACTTTGCAAGAAATAACTGTCTATGAAACAAGTCAGAACTTGTCTGTTCTAAGACAAGTCTTTTCACTTTTTGTTGCTAGGTACCACCAATATAAATAGAATATTTTATAGAATATTATGCTATGTAGCAAAGCAAACTGAGATATATTGCAAGTAACTCAGCAATCTGTGGCCATAGACGTAACCAAGCTAGCTTTTTGCCTACATATTCCTTTCTTTCTGCTAAGCTAAGCTACTTAACACTACATATACAAAGTGGTTTTTGAGAAACAAGTCAAAAGTATTGGCTTTGATGATTAGCATAATGCTAATATATAGTCAAAAGAATTTGTGTCTCTTTTTCTTTTTTTTGGTGCTGTGATAGCTAACTGGCTTCTTAATGTTTACTGTTTTTTCTCAAGCACCTCAGAAGTCAGAAGTCTCATTCAGCTATCTAAAATGTACTGGCCTTGTTGGAAGGAGAATTATCAAACATAAAAGTGTTTGTTTTGCAGCTAATCCTCAAGTTTTTAAACCAGTATTTCAGGATGCTTTAGCCACACTGACTGAAAGATTGTACTGGTATTGAGGTGTGGTGCAATAAATAAAACAATTCAGCTTCACAAACTTTTGGAACCACATCAGAGCACAACAATAGCACTTCTCTTCTCCATCTTGTCTGATGTCTTGTGTGATCCTTAAGCTGTGGTTTTGTTTGGCAGATAATACACATTGCCCAAACAGCTAACAGATGGTGAACCCGACTGCCAGTCTTTTATTTAAAAAAAAACAACACTGGTTCCTGGATCCAACATTTTCTGTGGCTGGTTTCAATCTTGGTGCTCTGAAGAACCTTTTATGAATGGCTGCATAATGATTTCCATAATGTAAAACATGTCTTCCATGAGGTTTTTAGGTCTTGAACAAATTTATCCGCAGTGTTTGCTGTCAAAGCCTCTAACAATGATTCAGACGTGCAGATAAGTCTTTATAAAGCCTGCCATTTTCTTATGTTCCCTGCTGCTGCTGCTGTGAGGTCTGTTCTTACTGTTGTGATTTTCTTTTATTAGGCGAATCAGCAACAGTGGCTCCTCAACCAAACAGTAAGTGTCCATTTTGCTCATCTGCCCTCACTAGTCTAATCCTCCTCGCTGGCTCCCTATCTCCGATCTCCTCCCTTTTCCTTGTAATTCTTTAGATCTGACCCTTCTGTGTTCATTTACCTGGCTAAACAAATCATATTTCATGGTTGATCTTCTGAAGCTATAGTAAACATTATCAAAATATCTCCTTATATAGATCTAACGAGGCCCAAGATATCATGCTTTGTGCATATAAACACCAGAATAGTAGGAGGACATGAAGTGCAAGGAACAGATGGCGGCTGGGTTGTGAGCATTCAAAGAAAGTAAGTCCTTTTCTTTGTTTTACGAAACAAAGTTTGCAAAGATTTGCCAAGTCATAAATTATTTCTGCAAATTTTCTTAGGAAGCATCATCAGTGTGGTGGATCACTGATCAGAGAGGACTGGGTCTTGACCACCTACGAGCAGTGCTTCACGTCCTGGTAATAATCTATTTTCTTGTACTTTCCCCAAATAATCAAGCATACCATTGTTTTCTCTGTGTTTTACCGGTTTTTTTGGCTCTCCTCGTCAGTGTTCCAGATCTCAAGGATTATAGCATTCAAGTCGGGCTGCGTCACCTGAATGAATCTTCAAACCGTCCTAGATTGGGGATTTCTCGCCTGATATGTGGCCCAGAAGGATCCAATCTGGTTATGTTGAAACTAGAGAAGTAAGTACCCAGCCAGCAATGATGTTTCCATTTATCAGTTAAAATATATTAACTATCAACATGCTACTTGCTCAGTTTGGGTCTCCAGAAAATTTCTGTTTTGTCTATTTGTCTGAGGCTTCACTTGTCTTAGACAGGGTCAGTGTCCATTCCTCAACAAGTCGAAAAGTGCTGATCAAAAATTGAATGTTCCAAAATGGAAACGACTGCTGACTAAAAAGAACATGGGGCCCAGCAAAATTATGTAAAAAATATCTTGACAAATCCCCAAAGCTTTCGGTGAAAATATCCTGTAAATTGACAAAAGTGGAATTTTCTGGAAGTTTTGGGTCATGATAAATGTGGAGTTTGAGGAAAAAGTTGATAAAACATGTTGGTTGTAGTGAGATGATGTTCTTGCTGCGTCAGAACCTGAACAATTTGATGTACGTGGCTGAACCATAACTTACCCTCTCTACTAGAAAATCCTGAAAGAGAATGTCCAGACAGTAGTTTGACCTGAAGCTTAGGCTATGCAGTGGGATAAGAACCGAATCAGCAAATTCACCTTTGAAATCTTAAATGTGGCTGGATTATAACAATCCTGCAATAAAGGATTGTTATAGGCCAAAATTCCTCTACTGGAATGTAAAACACTCCATTTCCACTTATCATGCATCCGTGATAGCATTTGTTGTTTAACAGTTTCTAGGTTTAGGGGGTAATTACATTTTCACAAAGCCAGGTTGATTTAACGGTTTGTTTCCCTTAATAAATGAAACCATTGTTTGGAAGTTGTTTTTGAAATTATCCTTGATATTACTTCACAGAAATATACATCTTAATCCTCAGATTGCTTGGTTGTAAATTACCATTATGTTTGTTTCAGTCCTGCCCCGGTGTCCGAAGGTGCGTCGACGATTCATCTCCCGGTAAAAGAGTGTCACATCGCTGAAGGCACCAACTGCACCATGTACGGATGGGGGGAAACACAAAGTACTGCCTTCCTTCACCTTAACTCCATCACCCTGTCAATGTTTTTAAGGCTGTTGAAGCTCAACTATTTATACCTTGTAGTATTTATTAAATCGCTGACTGTAGATCGCTCTCTGTTCAGATACAGGCCTTGATGAAGCTCTGAACTCCGTGAAGATGCCCATGGTTGACAATGAAATGTGCTCACAGATCAAAGGGGATGCAGAGAAGAGCAGAATATGTGCTGGAGGCAACATAGGTGAAGGCGTATGCGAAGTGAGTGTTAACAGTGTGTCTGCTTTGTGTGACTGAAACAGTGTTCTTGTTTAAATGTCCTTTTTTGTAATAGATTTTATAGAGATGTTATGTAAAGTGTGTCAAATCCGTTTAGCACATTTTAGGCTCGATTTAGTTGTAGAAGAGGTTCATTGTTAGAACTGTCGACTTACTGTTTGTGTCTGCGTCATTTAATTTCAGAGAGATTATGGCGGCCCGCTGGTTTGCCAGGAGCATCAGCGAAAAGTTATCGTCGGTGTGAGCATCCCAAGGACAAAATGTGCCTCTGCGCAGCCTGCCCTGTTTGTTAATGTTGCGTTCTATTCAGAGTGGATTTACAAAGTGTTTAGACTTTACCCCAGTTTGCCGAAGAACTGATGGGTCGGTGTGGGAAGAGTCCTGTTGTGGACACTACACGAGGCTGCCGATGAAGAGGCAATCGGGACCAGAAAGCATCGCAAGTCCTGTTCAAGCTGAACCAAGCAATGAGGGAAAACTACCTTTGGGAGAGTCGCCACTCTGTTGGAGCTCAGATTTAAAAGATGGAATGTATTCACATTAAAATTCCAGACTATCTGCGCTTGTTTTTGCGACAGTAGTCTTTGGCACATAGATGACAAGCGTCCTTGTTGCGACATGTTCAGCATTTCTGAAATTATGCAAATAAGGCAACACAAAAGACGTCAGATGGTTATCTTATGTTCTGGAATGTACTTGAACCTGGTTTCTGTGGTGGCTACCAGTTAAGGTTAAGGTTGAATCCCAGTTGAATACCTCTTCAACTGGGATTTCTGTTTCTTTCAATTTGTTTAGCTGGGCTACAAATTGTGCTTTTTTTACTTTAAAAAAAAATTATACGGGAAAGATGAAACAATGCTGAGGGCCAAAAGTTCCACAATCCAGTAATTAGGTAATCATATATGTGTAAGTTTAAGTTAAACTATAATAAATATATTAAACAAATTTATCTACCTATCTTTCTCTCTCTGTCTCTTTCTCTCTATCACTCTCTCTTTATCTTCAAATAAATAGGTGATCATTTAAATCAGTTATTTAAATGTATATTATAAATACAAAAGTCTGTAGTTTTATTGTTGTAAAATATATTAGGATAATTTGAATTCATCCTATACTAGAAATATAAATGTAACTATTTCAGCATTGATTTAATGATTGATAGTCCTATGTTGCAATTCAACATAAATTTTATCTATTTTTTTATTATTATTTAATTTTTACCTGTCAGTCACAGGGGTTAGCAGTGTAATAGCGAGCAAGATTGGTCTGCAGTTAGCCAATTTGAACCTAGGCTCCATGGTAATGAGCCGTAGCAACATATTTGCATGATAGATTAAAGTTTTAGTGTATTTATTATGGTTTATTTCTAAACACACATGCATAAATATTTATCTGTCAAATTATTTATTCTTTTATTGTGGCACTTTTGGCCTACAGTCCAGTGTATAAATGGACTCATCTGCTCTGGTTGTCAGGTACTTTGCATATATCACAGCTGTTAGTCGTTTCAGTGTTAAAAGCGTCAAGCAAACAACTGTGGAAACGGCTAAAAGAATGAAAACGTAAGCATGAAAATGTCATTAGAAAATTCCTCGTAGATTCCCTGTGAGAAAAAACAGTAACTCAGATGATTTACGAAGCCAAAACTGTTTGACTGTAGGTCCAGCAGAGTTAGAAAAATTGGACTTTGGATACATAAATCGTTAATATGAGTACATCGAATACACAACAGCAGCAACCGTGGCCAACCTGGCAGTTTTAATTGTGTGCAGTAGCTGAACTACCTTTTCCCCTGTTAACTGTAACTTGGTTTCCCCCCCGAGAGAGAGAGTCTAAGTAGGACTGAGCAAACTGCTCCAGATCTTATGCTAATATTTGTAGCATGAGAGAGAGAAGAGCAATGCCAAATATAACATGGCTGTTTGGTATCCAGTTTGGAGGGAACTGTGGCCCCTGGTGGGCTGTGTGTGGTCAGTAGAATATTTTTTCTTCTTGTATATAAAAAGTGACTGTGTGTACAGACCTGCAGATTTATTTTTTTTCCTGACATTGTGTAAATTTTTATAGGTCTTATAGATCTGTATTATTGTCGGTTCATTTATAGGCTTCGGATAGGCTTCTTTGAACTTCTGATTGTGTGGAATATTTAAAAAAACAAAAACTTAGTAGGATGTAGTAATTTATATTTATTTTTTTAACTGAGAGGACGAAAATTGTCATAATTGGGTTCATAATTTGATGGTATGCTTACTTTGCAGGTCTTATTACAAACATGGTATCAAAGAAGTTGGGAAGCTTGGTGAAATGCTCATATTCCTCAAAAAGACAGAGATGGCTCATCAGCTGCTGAAATGCGGCTGAAAAAAGGTTTGCATAGTGAGAGCTTTCTCTACTATGCAAAAACAAACTGTGTTGTGCTGTTATTCTTCTATCTCGAGTATGTGGTCTCCATGAGTTCCAGCTTTCGACCTTGAACCGACAAACCAAAGAGCCACTTTCAATCTCATTTCAGCTCTTTACAAATGAGCTGAACTTCTAAAATGGACAAGAACATTTCAGGACTTTCTTTTCTTGGTTTCTTCCTCGTTTTCTATTGTAACTTTTTGGTTCTTTTCTGATTACTATGCAAAAACAGACTTCTGTTGGTTAAGTTTATGTCTTTACCTTTTGCTATTCAAAAGAAACATTGCAAATCTCCTGCCTTCAAGAGTCTAAATTCATTTTTATGAATATATAACCGGTGACAATATTACAACGTAACTGCAAATCCAAGCTACTCATGTACATTACAAATGAAATCCAGAAAATGTGTATCTCAGCTGACAGGTGAAACCAAATGCCAAATGTTTTTATTTCCATGGGAGTTTTGTTTTGACTATGTCCTGAATGTGTTGCAACTGTTATTTAATTCAGCTTAATGTAATGTAAATATGTAGATATGAGTTGTATATTTTGTGAACAGCACACTTATAAAATACAGCTGCTATTTCTTTTGTATCATGATATTTTTCAGATTTTTGTATCCTTTTATATTCATATTTTTAATAAACAGCTTTACGGTGACCCGTTTCTCTTCCTCTGCATGTTTTCGTTCATATAATTCCATTCATTCTGCTTTTGGCGGTCGTGACTTTCTCCCGCTGAGAGAAGCAAACTCCTTGTGTATGATGAATATTCTTGAGTGGCTGCAGCAGCAGGGGTTATCCATACAACTAGTCGAGGAGATAAATAATAACGTCCTCAGAAACACTGGGATAACAAATGCGGAGATCGTTGGCTTAAGTGGTGTGGAGTTCATTCTGGACGAGCTTTTCAGCCAACTTTGGGGTTGCTCAACATGAGATAAGAAATGCTTTGTGCTCCAGATTTAAGCTTAACATTTGTGCCAAATCATCAGTGGGGGATTTAAAACAGTATTCTAGGGGTTTCTTGCATGAAAGACAGAGAACAGGTACTGAGATTCTGCCACGCTAAACATTGATAAAAAATACTTAAAGTACAAAGAAAATCTCGTGAAATTTTGTGTATCCTGTTTACACACTGCACTCTTAGGTTAGCATTTGTAAAAAGTTGCAGCTCTTTATTTTTTCTTGCATTTGATAGATGGAACTGCTGCAGTTCCATCTATCAAACTTGCATTATGAAATAAAGAGTTTAAGAGGATGAGACTGGGAATGTCCTGTTTGTAATGGACTCAGTCCATAGTTTAGATGCTCTCCAGTTTCAAGATGTTTAATTTTTCTTCAGCCTAGTCTGTTGACAGAAGAAAAAATTATTAAATACATGTTGTGAGTTGCTAATACATGCCTCTGAAGTTTGGCATTTAGGTGCTGTTAGCACCTAATAGCACAGTTTCCCAAACTTTGCTATTTTCTTTCGCTATTCATATTATAAGAGCTGATGCTATTAAGAGTGTACTATTCTGTTTTTGTTCTTTAATTTTTAAAAAAAAAATACTATTAGGTCAGTGCTTTGTGTTCACCAGTGTCTTTTTTGTTTGTCAATAATGGGGTAATGCTAACGTACAGCTAAGATAGTGCACTTTAACATGGTTGTATTGCCCCATTGGCCCACAAGAGGGCAGTGTAGTGCCAGCAACAACGGGTGTGGTTACCTTGAATTTGATTAGCTTTGGCCATACACCTGTTTCTTTTTCTTTTTTTTGCTTCATTCAGTGCAGCTGTTCAGTGTTTGACAAGCACAGGGATCTTTTTGGTAATGTATGTTGTTTTTTTTCCCTTACTGTATACATTTCTGAATGTGAATTTATTTGTTTGAAGCTGTTTATTTCTGCATTGTTGCATTTGTTTTCCCTCCATTTTTTTTTTTTTGATAACTAACAAAAAAATACAAATTGCACACACTTTCAGTGCATAAAGTCTACTAACGCAAGTAAAAAGACCAAACAGGAGAGGTTGTCAAACGCCCTATGCTGGCTGCCATCCACAGTCAAACTTAAGCAAATGGAAAGGGTGTGCATTGCTTTTTTTTTTTTGCTTTTTTTCTTTTACCTCTCCTAAATAAAAGGAATCCTGACTCAGAATTGGTTTATTATCCGTCTGTCTTACAGATTCTGCTCAATAATTGCATGTATTTTTGTTTTTGTTTACCATAAACCAGCGGTGCTTGAGGTCAATCCTTGAGAGCTACTATCCTGCGTCTTTTAGATACATCTTTTCTCCAACACATCTGATGATGAATGAGTCCTTACCAGGCCTCTCCAGAGCTGAATAACTAGTTTGATTAGCTGTGCTGAAGAAGAATGCTTGTAAAAGTTGCAGGATCGCAGCTCCTGGGGACGCTGGGAACCCCTTCTTGACTCAAAGCTTCTGCCTTACCTGTTTGTCCAGTTTTCATGGATAGACATTAACTGAGTTATTGCTGCCATTAATGACATCTACTCTTGGATTTTGTTGCTTGTGGAAATCAAACGTGCATTCTCCTTGTACAGTTCAAGGAAAAGCACTCTTGGCTTAGTCCTTATGTCTTGAGTACTGTGTTTTCCCTCAACATACCCATTGAGGGAGATTTGCTGCAAATAATTGTCTTCACTTTGCCTTTCTATTTAAAATACTCAGGGCTCGGCACTTGCCTCTTTGTCTCATATACAGTTATTGATGCAAGTGTTACTCTCTTTATCACTGCAGTTTGTTTTTCCTTGCCATTGAAAGGACTTCTGGTGCAGTGCTTTTGCGTTTTTACATTATTTGGTTTAAATTGGACTGTATGGAATTCAAGCCATAAGTCTTTGGTTTTGATTTTAGTCAAAATCACATTGAAAATGATGTGTGTGTGTCAGTATTAGGTTTGCAATGTGGTTACTCATCTCTTTGACCATATGAAAATTAAGCTCATTGTATGAAACACATCAGCACAGAAGCAATTGTACAAATTACTGCTTAGATGCTGTCATGTGGAGATATCATTTACTTATCCACCTTCATGGTGTTATTCCAATGAGGGTCATTTGTCAGTAGGCCATTTCCACACTGCTGACCAAGCTGTTTGCGTTCTGATCCTGGGCCTTCCCCTTATGGCTAATTATCAGGGATCTCAGAGTAGTGTCTCTTTGCTGTTGTAAAGGGACATAAAGGAACTCAATGCCTTTGCCCTGTTACAGTAATAAAAACAGATGTGAAGCCATGCAGATATCAGGTCATGTTCAGAGTTTTTGAAGCTTCTCTTTTAAAGTTTCTCCCACTGGCTTTCCCTAGAAAATCTTGGAAGGCTGCCTTCACCTCCTTCTGCACTTTTGTAAAACAGCAAAGCCCACAGGCTGTTAAAGCGATAGCAACTACATTACTTTATGGTGACTGCAAATGAGCCGTGCAGCTTTGATTTATGTTGACAAGTCATCAGGCCAAACAAGTTACTGACAAGAAACATGAAAGCGCTTTGGATTAAGGTCATGCAACATTTTCTAATTTATCTTTTAATTTTCTCTGTTAGCACTTGATGTACCCTCTAAAAATCTACTCCCTATGAAGCAAGGCCTGCGTTTAACGGTTACATCAGAGCTTAGTATTTAAGAAGTTGTTCCCTGGAAAGGCACATCAGTAAAACATTCCAGTGAAAGAAATAAAACAGTCAATCTTTCCAACTTTATTTAGTACATCCTGGATTGACTTTTTTCCTTTTTTATGAGGGAAATTATTGCATTATTTTTATCTTCTCAAATAATCAATGTGACAGATCTTTTCAATATAATATTTTACTGAATCAATTTTCTGAATCAAATTTCTTGTATCAATGAAACAAATCTTTTCTGCAATACTGAATTTATCGTTTTGCAATATCCATTTTACAGAAGCGAAGTGTGAAGGTCTTGTTGCAATGTCAGTCTTTTGTCTCCATCTACTGGCCAGAAATTCCCTGCAGTCTAGAAGGTAATTTACTCAAATCTATTAGAATTACATTTTTAACTCTACATGCTAAACTCATTCACCATAGGTAGAAATCAATTCTCACTTTCATACCAGGCCACCTGGTTGATGCACATCCTGGGGAGACAGGAAGTTCCCATTTGTTTGAAACTGGCTCCACATAAACGATGTGCTCTGCTTGTTCCACTGCTGGCAAACATGGGAGTGGGTTATGATGTCCTCAGAGGCCAGCTGGAAAGTGTTCTTTGGGTACATGTTGTCTTGAGTCAGTGGGAACATGACTGCATCTCTGTTGCAATGCCATGGAGTCCTATTGACGGTCTGTGGCAACGTGTCAGACAGCTGCTGAGGAACTAAGGGAGAACACATATTAATACACCTGTACGCCATACTTTCTAAGCATAAGAAACTAGAAGGGATCAAGCAACTTCTTGGTGTCCAAAATGAAGCTTAAATATATTTAAGTGACTTTTGTTAGCATCTGAACATTTGCATTTAGAGCCTAAATATACACTAGTCTATACCTATGCCATTCACAACCGTTTCTCCTTCTCTCTTCAAATGCATTATCAATGTTCAATTATTTAAGGGTGGCAATATAATTGTGAAGTACACAACAGAAACAAATCTAATAAAGTAATAAAATAAACTTTGGCAAGCAAAAATATGTGTAGCTGGCAGAGAAATCAAAGTTGTACCAACGAGTCAACTCTTCCTGCAGATTAGTTTCATTGGAAAATTGTAAAACTTTTCAGGTGTTTGCAATAAATGGATTGCGGAAGTAGAGTGCAAGTAGTTGAAACCCAATATTACAGGGAATTTGTCCAAATTGAGCACTAAATTATGCTTTTGGTGATCATTGCAATGCTAGTTATTCATCGCAGCCTTCACTATTCCACCCATAAATAGAATTAGTGAAACTATGTAGGCTAATAATTTGAACATAAAAGTGGTTAGATTATTTAGCAGATTGAAACTCAACTCTGATAAAAGATCTTACCAGCTGCTGTTTGAGAGAAGAAGCCATTGTGTAGCTTCCTGGAGACTCTGGGTAGGAAAGCGGTGTTTTGACACTTTATTCTTAATGCATCCGTTTCCTACAATCAACAATGACCGTTTTAAAAATGTGTACATCTCCCCTTGTTAAAATTAAGACATACTTAATATAAAAAGTGGGACAGTGATTAATCACTTCAAAATCCTTTCCACATATATTCCGACGAAAATCCTGCCCATGTACCCTTCTCCTGACTGATACCTTTATACAATGAAGTCCTTTTGATACTTTGTAACCTCTTCAGTCTTTGTTTTTAGCTACAGAATGCAAATGAGAAAATGCTATGAAAACACTAAGCATTTATGCAGTAGTTCAACTCATCTATTGCAATAATATCGTATATAGTATTAATTTTTGGGCCATATAAAGATTGTGAATTTCCTCAAAGGGCCAGTTATGTCAGAATGTATTGATAAAACCCATTAAACTGTTTAAAATATTGATATTAAAAGCTGTCTCTGCATTTGATAGACTTCTCACACTTCATGTAAATGGGTTTGCCCTCACCACTGATTGAAGCAGAAATTAAAACGACAGAATTGAAGTTTAATTTTTACATTCTACAGCAAAGACCAAATGAGCTGTAAGAGCTTAATCTACAAAGTAAATCACAACCTACCTGTGACGTAACGCTGTGTGTGAGGGCTTGATTTAAAAGAAGGCCGTCTCTTTGCTGCTGCAGGTCTGAAGCTGTAAGGGAGAGATTTGCTTTCTAAAAAATTATGAATGCATTTTTTTTTGTTTTTCTTGTAACTAATTATGTGACACTTGCACAATTATTTGCAAACGAAACCCTGCTTTGTAGTTTCTCCCAAATACACAGCTGCGTTGTATTTTTACCCCAACATCCTTACTCTTTGTTCTACTTCTGTGTTTGGTTTCCCTCCTCCATTTAGCTCGTCTGTTTGAAAACCATACCTACAAGAAGGAAATGAGTCATCACGTGTCATGATGTTGAATGTGTTTGTGTTTACAAACTACTATGGTGATCAAAAGTGTACCTTAATGGTGTCCTCAGGAAGTTTAATTTCGGCTGACAGTTTCTCTCTTGTATACAGATCAGCGTACTGGCTCTGGGAAAATTCTGGTTCGAGAGAGATGAGCGTGTATTTTCCTGAGCGTAAACACGCCGGAATGTCACAGGATGATGAACTGGATGATTACCTCGCTCGAGTGCTCTGCTCTGCTCCGGGGTGAAAGTGGTGCGGTTCTTGTGCCGGGTACCTTCATGTTTCTGGTCATCAGAGTTCATCACTTGCTTGTTTACTTTTTCAACCACAGAGTAATGATCTGCAAAAAGTACATTAGTTAGCACTTCAGTTTGATTCCTTTAATTCCATAAAAAGAATTTTTTGAAAGTATGTATTGGCTATTAAAATTACACCCCCTAGTTTGAACATGACTTTTTCAGAAAGGTGTATATAATAACTTATATTGTCCAAATTAACAGACTTAAGTCATCTAATTACACTGTTAAAACAAGTAAGCTTTAAAAATGTGGAAGGTTGGCCCTGTTTAACATTTAGTTTGATGTGCATCTGACTATTCATGTGACAGTGAACACCACAGTGATATGAAAATAGCTGTCTAAGGCAGTAAGTCAGAAGACTGTAGTAGTTTGTCTGGTAACAGATTTAAGGCTGTCTCCAGATAACAGTCAAACATGCCCAGTTGTGACTGTCCAACCAAGTTAATTGTGAAGGTAGATGGTAGGAATCTAAAAGAAGTTCCAAAAAAAGAAAAAAACCCTAAGATGTCATCAAAGGACCTAAAACGGTCTCTTGCTACTGTTGATGTGAAGGTAGATGCCTCTACAATCACAAAAATACGTCACAAATGCTACTTTCAAGATGAGCAAAAAGAAAACATTAGCGAGCGAGCCCTAGACAAGACTGAAGTCCTCAAGGACCAGAGTCCTTTTAAATGTGTCCCTTGAATCAAGTATGAATTCTAACCTTTTATCAGAAGTTACTTGCGAAAAAAAATTAAAACGTGTACAAAGCTGAACCATAACTGGACTTTGAAATATGTCAGTGTCTTCTCCACCAGTAAATCCATTAAGAACTAGTTTTTAAAAAAGTAAAGCCCTGGGCCACAGTCAAAGCCCAGCTCTTGATTTCACTGAGGTGGTGTGAGGTCCCTTAAAAAAAGAATGTATATACCACAAATCCCTCAAACAAGCAAAATCTCAAAGCTTCCAAGACATAAGTCTTCTGATTTGCTTTCATTTAATTTTAGCTTAGAGCCCTTCACATCATAATACCTTCCAAATACTCTAAAAGCATTTTAAGACATTCTAGAGCTATATTTCACCAGGAGTAGTATTGTGTAAATATATTAAATGTGATGTTTGCTTTAAAACTAAACCCATGCAGAGGAAATATTTACAGAGGGAAAACTAGAGGTCCAACAATGGATCTCTGACGGAAATTATCTTTAAATGCACATTATGGAAGAGGAGTCTGGATTTTGACATTCCAAATACGTGTTAGATGTTGTTTATAAGCTTTGCAAAATGTCTATAGTTATCCTTCAAATGATTAAGAATTTAACTTTTTAAGTAAACACACCCTAAAAAATAGATCAGAAATTAGGTAATATATTTAGGTGAGGTTTAGATATTAAGCATATTCAAATTATATTTATCCGTTAACTGCAAGGATTTACTACAACATGACTTGGTATATTTAAATACAAAAGATCAGTGTGAAACTCTTCATAATTAATTAGTGTACAATATTGTTGTCAAAGTAAAATCTTTTGATAACTTACCCTGCTCATTGACCTCCATGCACATTATTCCATGATCCAAGTGGATTTTTCGCAAAATCCTATTTATGGATGACACCTTTCAGGAAACAACGCGCAAAAAGCTTTATCAACTGCAGATAAAAGATCAAATTCAAAAGCATTCTTTATTCCACTTACACTAGGAATTTTTGCGGCTTTACAAATTCTTGCAAGTCGTTTTCGTATTTCCCAAGCAAAAATAGTTGGCGTTTCCCTCTTGCACTGGATGATGGTGGAGATAACGCCGGGGGTGAGAAGCCGAGGGCGGCTGCCTCCTGTGGATTTGGGCTTCACCAGCCCTGTGCGCTTGAAGCGGCACAATATCTTGCTGACGCACCCATTGGATACCTACAAAGACGCACTGAGTTAGATGCAATCCATTACTGATCGACTTCATTTGATCAATCCGGTTCCCGTTGTAATTACGCTTTCTCTCTCTCTCTCTCTCTCTCTCTCTCTCTCTCTCTCTCTCTCTCTCTCTCCCTTAAACGTTTTATTTGAGCTGTTTGGATTGTGCGCACCCGGAGAATTCTGGATATTTCACTTGGGCGGACTCCCTCCGAGGCCAGCTCAATCATCTTCATTCTCTTGGACTCTGGTAGAGGTCTGCCGTTGAGAAAGGTTCCTCCTAATTGGTTGATACTTCCACCACCTTGTCATAACACATCTTCAATTTTAGAACTCAGCTCAAAACGTGCCAAAGTTTGATAGATGTTCACAAAAAACGCAGAACTAACCTTGGATTTGCAGATTAATGCCTGTTCCGCACATCCTCGCTTGGTTCCAGGCTCTTAGCTTTTCTGTGCAGGACCGAATTCAGGATGAAGCTCGAAGCCTTAAACTCCAAACGCCTCTTAAGATTGACAGTGTGCGGAATCAAAGCTCTTGGCGGAGATTTATAAGAGCTGAATATGCAACACATTCTACTTCCTGCAACGTCAATAAAGCTGGGAGGGAGCATGAGGGTAAAACTGGGTTTAAACTGCAGAGTGTCTGTGTGGCCATTTGTTCGTTTGCTAATTTCTGGTGGTAAGTGGTTGCATTAGATTTTATTGAAGGGTATCGGAGCAACGGGCCTGAATAGAAATGCACACAACTCTTCCTTTTTCTTTTCAGGAAAAACATATTTGAAAATTGTTATTGCTCTCCATCTACTTCAAAAAATATCCACTCCTTTGTGTTAGGTTGCAATATACCCAATTGAAGTAAATTTCAGTTTGTGGTCGTAAAATATATATACGTATATATAAGGTACTTGTAATATCCTTATTTGGCACTCTTCATATTTAAGGGGTGGACTGCAAAAAAAAAAAAAAAGAAAGAAAAAAGCCTATTTCATGACAGTGCAGCAATTTTTTCTGATATTCCTTAATTTTATTTTACCTTCCCTCCCGTGTTCTCATCGGTTCCTTTTTGCGCAGTGACTGGTAGTCTTAATTCCAGAGATTGAGGCGCGCTCAATTTTAGCTTTTAAACTTTCATGTTTGTTCCAGCTTCATATTTGGAAACACATTGATCCCAGGTTCCCAGGAATCGAATGAATCAGCTCCTGTGTGTTTCTGGGCTTGCAGTCACGTGACACGAGCATCCTCGTTCACAACTGAAGTGCCTCGGATTAAAAGGATCTCTGGCCTCCTCTCATAAAGCAAACATTTGGAAATCTGCTCCAATGATGACTGCCATATGGTAAAGTGCTTTTGATCAATCATAAATCCATCAGGTTGTCTCGTTTTATTACATTTTCCTTCAAAACGTGAACAAATAGACCTCGCGTACATACAGGCGCAAGGACAGGACCAATTGGGGGGACCTCGCTTATCCAGAAGTGGGAGGCTAACATCCTCACAGATGTTCCTTGGGCAGACAGCAGATAAAAATGCGTTGTAAACGCTTTCAAGGGGAAATATTTGACAAGCAAATATTAGCTCATGTGAAAACCCCACACAAGGCTCGTCTTTGGGCCTGTTTAATGACTAATTGAATATCATTAGTTGGGTCTACACACACCGAAGTGGCATGGACATAAAGGCTCCGATTTTACAAAGCCATATGGCTCACATTATACATTAACCATGAGTGAAAGGACTGCAACTGTGTGTGTACAGTCAGGACGACTGGATGGAGGACAGGCGTTCTTGGACACCATAATCTCCATGCCAACCAGGACAAAGGAATAATAAGGAGATCGTTTTTGTTTATTATAGGAGATCTGATATGGTTGTTACTTTACAGGTTGCTGATTTGCTGCAGGCATGCTACATGCCAAATAATGCAGGTCTAAAAATGCTACTTATAACCGATTATTAAAGCAGCAACACATTTTTGTTGTGCGTAAATTGTCTCCCTTCAGCAGCACCGGGTGGGAGTTTTATTGCCTTTAGTGCCACAGCCATCTTTTGCGCTTCAAATAAATATTTCAGATGTTTGTATTGTGTATTAAACATGTACATGTGAGCATGTTGGGGCTCAACTTGGTTCTAAAGCGTTTGCAAAAGTGAAAATTCTAGCCGCGTAAAAAGATCACCAAAATCTCTCCAGAGCGCACAGAGGGGCTGCGTGCGCAACGGAGCTGCGCACCGGCTTTGTTTCCTTTCCAGTGTTTCATGAACGCAAGTCATTCCTAAGAATTCTGGTGTTTCCTATTTGTTCAGTCCCTCCTGTTGCATACGTTGCATAATTTTGATAGACCATTAAAAACTTTCAAAGTAATAAATATTCAGATGTACCATCACCTTTCCAAAACCACCGAAAAGCCAAAAAGTACAGAATTACTATTTCATGACACCTCGATCAATTTAGTTTCATACCATAAATGAACACTTCATAAACTCAAATTATATATGGCAAACGCGTCCCCTTGTTCTTTCGCTAGAATAGCGTAGAATAAGACATTTATGCATCGTAAGATGTCTCCGTTTGCAACGGTCAGCGGGTAGCATACCTACATTTCCAAAGGTTTTTTTCTTTTCTTTTTAATTGGTAACACACATTTTTGATTAGTTGATTTTTTTCGTGCTCTAAATGCGTTCGTTAATTTATTTATGTATTTGGAACGGACTATAATTTAAAAAATTAAGTTCGTTTCCCATTGAACCTTGCGATCTTCAAAAGAGAACAGAAAAAAAGGCTACGCTGGACCGAGGTGGCTGTGTCTGTTGCATTCAAGTTCAGAAGTTCACAACCAAATCTTAACAGCAGCTCTACATCCCTGGAAGTCATTTTCTCGCTGTCTCACAATAGGAAAACGTTAGAAGAGTGCGCCAAGTTCTCCAGCGAAGATATGTCTTTTGAAAGACAATATTTTAAAACGGTAAATCTGTTTATCGTTCAGTTCTCGGAATTGATTAATATCTATATAATGACTCACAACGAGTTCTAAGACTGAGGGAACAAAAGCATGGAACTATTTTAAAACTTGTTTTCCTAGTTAACTGTTGTTACATACATTTGAACGAAAAACACGAATCAAATTAAAATGTTTAACAAAACCAGATACAGAAATTCCGTTGTTGTCTCTTGTTCCCAAGTTTTTTCCGTGACTAAAGGGAACTTCTTTTTTAAAAGGTCTACTTCCTGTTACATCTGGTGTTAAAACTAACAAAGCGTTTCAGGACACACAAAAAAAAAAACACCAAAACGGCTGTCAAACATAGTGGTGGTCATGTTATGACGAGGGGCTTCTAGATGTGAAGGACACCTCTAAGTGACCTAATCAATTTTAATTTGAATAAGTAAAGGTTTTAGAATGGCCTAATTAAAGTCTAAACTTAAATCCGATTGAGATGCGGTGGCATGAACGTAAACAGCCTTTTCTATTATGTAAAGAAGACTGGTTGCCAGTTATCACAAAGTGTACAAGCTAATTAGTAGATTTAAATTTTGTTGCATAGGACCAGGTTGGTTTGGGAAGCTTTTTTTCCCCTGAAAGTACATTTAACCATCTTAATAAACAGATTTAAAAAAAATTGTTTTGTGTTTATAAAGATTATCCTTCATACTAAAATTAGATTTAGTAACTTGAAACAGTGCGACAAAACATGGACTGCCTCTCAGGTTACATGTGTTTCAAGAATGTTACTTATTTAAGCAGAACATTTGAAACCACTAGTGGAATGAATGCCACATCAAAACAAAGTTGATTTTTTATTTTTTTGTCACTTTACTTTCTTATACTGTTTTCAATTAAATCAAACTTTGTGTCATTCCAAAAACTAGTGCTATTTGTTTCTTTTCGCATTTCCATTTAATCGTCAGCATAAAAAACGTCTTCCATTTTGTCTTCTATTTCTAATCCCAGTGAATTTTCTGTTGCTTATTTGCATATATATATATAGGGTATTGCTACCCCCATGTTGTGCATATTGTAGGAACAGGTCACATCCCAAAACCTCCACTCCTTGTTTCTGCATGAATCTTAGTTGAATGTACTTGACCATACACTTTTCTTGTTAAAGTGCCATACAATGTGTAGGAGATATTACCCTCAGAAAACATAGCCAAATGCCATCAGTGGATCTTAAAACAGTGTATATTTACACAGTGGATATGATATTACTTAGTCTTGGTGCAGTTAGTGCATTACAGTCAGTGCTTTTGAAAACATCATGCGATACTTGCCTTAAACCAACTTTTTTTATGACGCAATTTTTTTAATTGCTCATGCAACACCAACAAAAATTATCATGAAGACAATTTTTCTTCATGATAATGAAGCAAATATTATCATGAATAATATTTGTCTGACTGTAGACAGAAATTTCCTGTCTACATTCAGCTCTCTTGTGGTATTGTGGTAGGTTTCTCTTCAGAAATGTATCTGATAATGTTTTTAACTTGATGATTGAAATGCAAAAATGAAGAGAAGTGTGCACCATGCACACTTTTACCAAGATTTAACACATCACTCAGTCTGTAGATGCTTAATGCTCTTAATGATTAGTTTACTTAATATCCTCTCTAACGTCTATAGGAAGCTACGAATCTATCTGGAGATCAAACTACTGGATTACAAAGCAGCTCAACAGTTGAAGAAATGGCTTACTTTACAAAAGCCGTTTACTTTATAAAGTCACAATTGTCATGGCTCCCTGACAACCTTAACCTTAGCATAGTTAAGGTTAAGGTGTGAGAATCCCATATTTTTGTATTGAGGAAGATTTAGTGGAATCTCAAGGGTGGTGCCTGGTTTCACTGTTTAGTGCAACCTGAACAAAGAAACACTTTCATGCTGTGTTTGGAATGATTTTTCTTTGGGAATTAAATTAATTAGAACTTTTTGATTGCAAGGTCAAAGATATGTGATGGTGGGGGGCGGGGTGCAATTTAAGAGAAATCAATCATAATTTGGGTTTATTTAGCATCTTTTATTCTTAAGTGAACTTTTGCTTGTCTTTTTCTAATAAGCAACTGCATAATAAGCATAATAACATCACCTTCTTTAGTCAGCCGTGTGGCCTGCAATTACTCTAGATTATTGCAGATTTGGAAAAGAAATACAGAGCAAATTTCGCTAAAAAATTATGAACCTTATCCTTAGCCATATGAACACTTTTCTCATTTCATAAACAATACCAATACATATACGTTTAGCTGTTTTTAATCCTAGAAAAAAATGGTAATGAAGCTCCTGCCATCAACCATTGCCTTATTCATCTTTTGTCCTGATTGGAGATGCTGGTGTCTGAGAACACCTGTCTACCGTCCAGTCTAAACTAATTATTTGCTGATTTTATTTAGGCCTTGTCCTTTCAAATCCTCCAGCCAGATGAAGCAGGTGGCTTCTCCAGTGAACTGGGTTCTGCTGGAGGTTCCTGTCCTCTGTCACCATATGCTTTCTGAGTTGGGCTTGTTACAAAGTCAGTACCTGTGCTTCACTAGACGGGTAGCTTTTTACCAGTTGGTATATAATAAACTGATTTGCATCCTAAGTAAGTTTGAATCTGTCTATGTAATTGTACTGACTTAATTGCATATTTCTGTACATATTATGGATGTATTTCTCTTGTAAAACGTCATGACATTTGTTGTGAAGTGGCACAAATAAATTGAAGTTGACTTAATAATACGTGGCTATCCTCATTCTTACTAAATCACTTTGTTATATTTGTGTTCGATAATAACCAGTCATCTTGTACTGCTTGTACTTGTATTAAAGTATCTTTTTTCATGGAACTGCTCACATAAGTTTCTCACAGGTATGGCACGAAAACTCTCTTCTTCTGTCTATTCTTTACATTTATGCATTGACTTAAACTCGTGATTGCCACCTAGTGGACATAAGCATAATGCATTCAATCATCATATTTTAAAACGTGTAAAAGTAATGTATTTTGTGCTGCCTGATAAAATGTTATATAAAATGAAGCAAATATTGGCAATCTTTTATTAATTCGGCAAATATAAGTCCCACATAAAGTAATCATTGTCATTGCATTCCTCTAGGATTTCCTGTCAGATATTGCTACTTTCCAAGAGTAAACTTTTTCTTTAGAAGTGAATCTATTCCCGGACCCTTTGAAGAGAGCACTATCTGGGATATCACAATGCTGACGTGTCGTAGCTCTTGCCCCGGATGTCCTTCTTTCAATTTGCTTACGCGGTTTAGAACGCTCTCCATTCGCTCCCATTCATTGCTCTCCCTTTGACCCGGAAAAGCTTTCGGCCTGTGTGTACAGGCATGGCAAAGTGTGTTTCCGGTATAACGTGAGTGTAGCTCTGTGTACTGCCTTTTTCTCTTGGCTCTCAACAGAACAGCCACTCATTTCAGAGTCCCAGCTCCCTCACCTGGTTCTCCATCTAACAAGCAGCGTATCTCAGCTCGGTGGACATGGCATCTGTTTCGGGTCCAGCTCAGACAGCCCCTGTTCCGGCGTCTCCTTTGCAAAGAGGAATAGTGAAAATGGTATGAATCCCAACATGTGAAAATGAGAGCTCACTGGGGAAACAGCTAGTTAGCTTAGTCAACTGATGGCTAATGGAGATTGAAACTGCGACTGGTGGTCGTATACTTTAATATAATAAGCCACATGACTCAACGAAAGCAATTTTAAGTTAACTTCCAGTGTTGTCATTATTCCAATAGGAGATGTCAAGCTCATTCAGTTTATTTGGCTGCAGCTGAAAGCCGGCTAACGTTAGCCAGCTTGCTGCTAAATTTCCAGTAGAGGAAACTGAGGTTAGCACGTTTGTCTGGATATTTCAATGTAAGTGAGAAATCTGCTTTCTTTGTCAGACTTGGAAACATGATTGCTGTAAATTATAATTTGAGTGGTTAAATTTGTTGTAGTCAACAGCCAAACTGGAGCCAGTAGATGTTGAAAAGTTGTTGACAGATGTCAAGTTTCCCAGCTAAAGGATGGCTAACAGTTAGCTAATTAGCATTTACTGTCCAGCACCTGTGAAGTTAAACGAAAGCTGTTTGTACTGGCTGTAATATCGGTGTCAGATTTATGCTCAGCACCAGCCGCAACAAAAGTATTTTTTTTTTTTTTTGCTATTTGGCAACATTAAAATTTTGTCAACTAGCCTACAAGCTAACTCGAGTATTGGGTTTAATTTCGCTTTCGTCCCTCAGTTTTATCCCATAAACTCCAATAAAACAGGTTTATGCGGCTAAATGGGATTTTTTTTTTTTTTTCGTTTTTTTTTGTATGTCTTCGTCGACTTGTGGTGCTCTGGTAAGTTTACTTTTTCCATTTAGGGTAGTAGAGAGCATTCTCTAAGAGCTGGTCCAAACCAGCCATGGGAAACTGACACGTCGCTCCAACTTTCTTGCCCCCTGTAATCTCTCATTCGGGGTGGTTTTTGTGTGGGCTGGCTCCTCTCTCATTCATGTGTCAAGATGGAAATTTTACTCTGGTCAAGCAAACATACCCTTACACAATGATTTTCCCTCCCCCCCTCATATGTGGATTTGTGTAGAGAGGGGTCAGCAGACCCACAGCTTTCTGCCTGACACCTTCAAAATTCATGAAAGGAATGTAGTTTCTTGAGATTGAAATGTTAGTATTTAAATCAAATCAAATTATTTTTGAGTATTTTCTTGTATATTATTTGCTTTAAAGCAGCGGCTGGTATGAGAGACTCGGCATGTTATCCTTGAGTGAAAATATTATGGTTGTGTATGATATTGACTTGGAAAAACATTGAGCAAAAAAAGTAAAACGTGACCTAATTGCTGCTGTTCGAAACAAAAAAAAAAAAATTTTTTTCACTATTCTGATCAGATAGCATATTGATTTAGTCATAATGTTACCTAACATATTTCAACATTAGTATATAGATTTATAAAAACTGTAATGATTCACAAATAAGTTGTTCGAAATGTTAGCTGTGCAAAATGCTAAATCTTTTTGCCATTTTGCGGCTTTCAGATAAAATAAGTATCTCACAGTGTTATTAGCTAATAAGGTTAATTTATGGAGATAACACTTATGTATTTTTTTAATGTTCTGTTATTACCTTATTGTCAAAGAGCCAACTTGTGTACCAGTTTTCTTTCAGCTTACTGACCAGCAGTGCTCGGCTATATGAGTGGTGGCCACATGTTTTATGCTAATCCTAGCTTTTTGTAGCTGTAAAAAAAAAATACTGGTTACTTCGGGACCTTCTTTGGCATCTCATGGGGAAAAAAAAAAACTTTGAACATTTTGGAAGTTTTTCTTTTCTTTTTTTTTGTTACTTTAACAAAACTAACTCTGTTCACGTTAAAACAATTAAATGACTCATGCCTAGTTGCAGCATCATGAAAACAGAAATTCTTCTGTAATTTGTTGCTCATTTTACATTGAAACCAGTGAATCCAGAGTTCAGAGCCAAACCAGCAGCTAGACTTGCTGATGATGTCATTCTTCGTGGTAGTTGATTTGGAGGCAATATTTTTTTTCTGACACTTTTCCGCTTTTAGATTATATTTTATTTAGAAAAATATACCGAGCCAGCAGAATTATTGAGTGGTGACAGATCAGGTTTATTATGTCACAATCTCCAGATAACAGTGCGAAATGTAAAATACCTGAGATTACTTTCAGAATAATACCCAGGCTGGTATTTAGCAGAATCTCAGAAGACATTTTGACCTCACCACCCAGATAATAATTTACATTAGCCATGTCCATGTTGGAGCTGAATCTGAGCAAGTGTACAACTTCTGTGTCGGCTTATGTGATACATCAAATGGAGTGTAAATTCGGCTTTAAGAAAAAGCTGTCATTTACTAAAACCAAAACAAATCATTTCTGTTGTCTTGCACATCTAGTCATGTTAGTTCATGTTGTTTTGACAGGTCTTCACAGCAGCAGTTGTGTATAAATGAAAGCACATTTGTTTCAGTATTGAATTCTGTGGAAATGTGATTATGCAGCTCATTCAAAATTAATGTCATCTAAGGAAAACTTTACAGGCTTTGGGCTCTTTTTTTTTTTTCTTCTTTTTTTTTTTACTTGTATTACAACAACTTAGGCTGTAGAAGTTTTTTTATTATATGTCTAAGAATTTAATTGCTGAAGTTTTGCTGCCCCTCTCTTAAGAAAATGGCATCCCTTTGAAATTGGAGAAGAATGTGTCCCTGTCATTTTTCTTTTCGTTTTTCATGGTTCATCATACTGCAGAAATTACAGCTACAGCGCTTCTGTACTCCAGAGTCATTGGACAGTTGGTGATGAACAGCAGTGATTTGATGAGTTTATCTAGCTCACATCTTAGATCAACAACAGCCAGGGATGCTCCCTGCAGACACATGGAAGAGTTTGCAGATAAAGTGTTTGCTCAGTTTCATGTAAATGCCACAGTTGTCAAACCGAAGTCTATGCTATCTTTTTTTTTTGTTTTGTTTTGTATTCAGCTACATTATCACATGGCATGATCTAAGCCTGGCATTTGAATGACACATTGTCACCATGGCTATGTGCCATATGAAGCTTCTAACTCTATAAAAGTTCAGTCTTTTAGATTGTCATGTTTTACATTTTGCTGCACTAATATTTGTAAGTTATAATGTAATTTGTAAATGCACTGATAAAATTCATTTTGCATAATTAAAAAAAAAATTGTTTTACAAATCTTTTTGTTTTTGCCTTATCCAATGGAAATGAAAGTATCCATGACTTATGTGTTTTTTCTGTCTGTCAATAATTCTTGGTGCTTTTGTTTCATCCCATCAATTTTTTTTTAATAGTTGAAATAATTTAGTTGCACTGCTGATTTTTCTTCCCTCTGCTTTTTTTCATTTGTTGTCCAGGTCTTGTCAGGATGTGCCATCATTGTTCGGGGCCAGCCTCGAGGTGGTCCGCCCCCAGAGCGCCAGATCAATCTCAGCAACATCCGAGCAGGGGCCATAGCCCGCCGAGCAGCACAAGGCCAGCCCGACACCAAGGACATCCCTGATGAGGTAAACCGATTTATTCCTGTGATTTATTATTTAAATTGGCCTTGTGTTACAATGGCAGTGCATTTAGCAATGGAAAAGTATTTAAACCTTCTTAAATTTTTTATTATTTTTTTTTGCTTTACAACCACAAACTTGAATGTATTTTACTTTTGTATGCACATGCATGGGGATTGATGAGGAGAAGAGTGGAAGAGACATCAGGCTGTTTGTGACAAAAAGGGTCTGCAGCTGTGTAGTACAAATTTTCCTTTTGAAATGGTGGAAAATAAGTTATGTAAATGGTTATCAAAGACACTTGAGTCAAAGTGCAATTTATACCTTGAAAGCTAAATTAAGTTTTATTAAGTACTATTAATCACTCATTCAAATAATAACTGCTTTGCACATTATGTTTTAATAATCAACTCATCACATGGATCAGAGCTTTTTAGATGCATGGTGTGGGAGTTTTGCATTAATGCCACCGTCAAGGTCAGCTCCTGACCTTGACCCTTTTAATTTTTTTTTTTACTTGCAGTGCACTTTGTACTTGGAAGGAATAACAATAGATATTGTTTCAGAGAGCGAGAAAAAGTAGTACTGCAATGTGATACCTTAACATGAGCACTTACTGTAGTTAGAAAATACTGTATTTTTGAACAAAAATGTTTTCTTGTCTAGTCCAGTGCCTGATTAGATTTCACTTTCTAATGTTTATTTTTCTTTTTAGCCCTGGGCCTTCCAAGCCAGAGAGTTTCTCAGGAAGAAGTTAATTGGCAAAGAAGTGTGCTTCACTGTGGAAATCAAGACCGCCATAGGCCGGGAGTACGGCATGGTCTACCTGGGCAAAGGTGCACTTCATGTTCATTTTGCACCATTTGTTTCCTAGAGTAAAATCATGTTACTTGAACATAATTTTTCTCCTTGTTTGCTAAACATTTCTCCATTTTTGCCATAGATACAACAGGTGAGAACATCGCTGAGTCTTTGGTGAATGAAGGTCTTGCAACAGTCCGAAGAGAAGGAATCAGAGGAAACAAGTAAGATTGTTGAGCATAAAATATTAAAGATGTTGGGAATCTGGAATCCCAACAAGCAATATTTAGTTTATTTTGCTTTTGATGTTGATGTACAAGCATGAAATTTCAAATGGAGGAATTTTGTTGGTAACTTGGCTCAAGAAGGGCGATTGTCGCTTCATCCCACAAGCTCTGTCGGAAATTAATGGAGGGGGACCAATGTCACCTCCTGTTCATTGATCCCATAACCATTAAAATCCATCTAGACATCCCTCAGAGGCAGTGAATATTACTTCAGGCAGTCATCATTGAACTTGAGTTTCTAATACATTCACAATATACACGCTGTTTAAAAAACTTTGAACTGATTGTATAAGCAACTGTTCATCTAGAACAAAAGGTTATGGTTCTTTAATCTTTTTTTATAAAGGCGTTTTAAAATATTTCTTTCAAAAAATTCTTTATCATGACAAGACAAAATATTAACATCAAAGTTATTACAATAATACTGGTTTCATATGTTCAACATATAAAAACTGAACATTGAAATTGAACAGACCAGAAGTGAACTGGAAGTCTGCCTAGATTCTGCCACACACTGTATTTGTTATTGAGCTCCAAATACTTACCTTGTTTTATGTAGTATAGTCAAACACACGGCACTTAATCACCTTGTGTTTTTAAGACTTAATCTTTTTTTATGACTGCAAACATTCAACTACTTTAATCTTTTAAAATAAAGGTGTTTTAAAAGCTCTATTTTGCTTTTAAGCGTACTCTGGATAGTGATTATTTAGCACTTTGGTGTTTATACCAATTTAAAGATTTATATTAAGATTTTTTTTCATCAACACATTCAGGTTTGTAATTTATTTTATATTTTTACACTTGTATTGAACTAACTGGTTGATAATCTCTGTATCCAGAAACGGGAGGTTTCATTAAAGGAAAACTTTATCAGCAAAATCATATTGTTGCATCACAATTCAGTTGTGGAATACACTAGTATTGAGGCCTTAATCATATACTTTAAGCAAGACTTTATTGTATCACTTAAAGCTTTAACTTCTTCAACCGTTTATGTAACAAATAGAGGAAATCACTTTTGGCAGCAGGATGTAAGCTAGTATTTCCTAAAGCTTAAGGCAGAACAACCTTGCAGAATCTGTTGGGAGAAGTACTTAAGTCCTCAATTGGCTGACTGAATTTAGATGGAGCCATAGCATCCCAGATGGTGGCAGCATGCCCCTACTGCTATAATGATATCCCTCTGAAACCTTTTTTTCTGCCACATTGCCCCAATGCACTAATCCTATAAATACACACCCCATGCTATATGACAAAGTACTGTATGTCTCCACCAGTGGCGGTATTTGCACACGACACACATTACAAGCAATTTGACTCATGCTGCTGCATTTGTGTCTTCCAACATGAACAGAGATGATGTGAACATTTTGCCCCTAATGAAGCATTTCAAGCAGCCTGTCCAATGGCCCATAACAAGCACTAATGTAAATGATGCTTTAAGTGTAAGCTGGCATCATTTGGCCAAAGGGGAGGCCCATTACTCAGTGAAGACTTAGGGTCTTTGTTTTCCCTCAGTACATTTTCCTCCAATATCATTACTCCTCGTGACCTGCTACGTTGATCACACTAACTCTGATGTGGTGATAATTATGGAGGTGATGATAATGGTGATGGCTTCGGACGGTGCAGTTAAACATGTGCTTAGAGGCCGGCTGCTGCCTGCTAACACGGCCAGGCAATTCGCCCGGCAAGTTGCCGAGGGGATCGTACACAACTTTGTGTATTTACAGATTTACGTTGATGCACACTTTGTCTTTAGCTTTGAGACATGACACTTTCATAACATTTTAGAACAAAGGTTGTACCAATTCAAATATTCACACTGATCAGATAAGATTCATGTTTATTACTTTAGTCAGTGGTCCCTAACCTTTTTATTACCGCAGACCGGTCAAGACTTGGAAATTTTGTTGCGGCCGGGGAGGAATACTGGATTTTCTTCTGGAACCGGGATGTTCGTGAGTGGAATCGGTTTGTGTGTGGTGTGTTACTCCTGCCGTGTGGCTGGACACACAAACCGATCGAACCTGATGTACTCTTAATGGTGCGTGTCATGTGTGGTCTCAGAGGTTTTGGAAAATCGGCCAACAATCCTTAAATCGTGCTGTGTGAACCAGACTTAAGACTCACAAGCTCCACTCCTCTCATTTCATCTCGACCACTACCCTAACGCTCTCTGACTCTGGTTGCTATGGTAACATTTACATATCCCTTCAAAATAAGATACAGATGCTCCACAAAACGAACATTTTACTTTTGTGAAAATTTTAACTCACGATAACGACTAATGGGAGCCCTGAGCTTGTTTCTCTGCAATGAGACTGTCCCATCTGGGATTGATAAGAGACAATGACACTCGAAGTGTTGCTTATGCACAGGGTGCTTGGTCTCTACATGGAGACTAATGACTTTAGTCAAAAGCAGTCTCTGTTGTCTCTATGTACATGTATTTATCACTTCAGCCAAATGCCAACACCAAAAAGTATTAAGCTAATCCCTTAAGCAGGTCATACCAGAACAATCCAAGAATGAGTGATAATGAGTAGGTTTTACAGATCATTTATCTGTTAAAGATTGATAGTCTATGCTATTTTCAAAAAGTTCAAAGTAAATAATGCCTTCAGTTTAAAACTTTTCGCTCTGATAGCTTTTGAAGGGCTTTTTTTTTTTTTACAGCGACTTCCTAATCCATTTCATTAATGATTTTTGTTGCATTTTTATTTCCTTTGATTGATCTTTTTATGCTTGTGTTTTATTTTGGATCTTTAAAATGTCTTCCAGTGTGGAATGTACTGTGCAAAATTACAGTTTATTAGTCTTTCACAGGGTGAACTTGTATTATTATGCAATTATCAGTGTGTAAACTTGGAAAAGGTTTCAATTATTGTTTATTGCAATAATTACTTTGACAACTTACCATTGAGCTTAATTTGTTATTGTGACAGGCCTGACAACATCTTTAATGGGGTTCTTTGGAAAAGCTTAGCTTTTTAGTTTTGATCACTTCCTTTGACTGCTGACATTTTTAAAAGCCTTTAAACAATTTGCCGAGTTGCCTTTGGGACCCAGAATGTTAATTTTAGATAAATTAAAACTCCAGGCATCAGGCTTGATAGGTTGGTTTATAGAGGCACCACTCACCGATGCAGGAATGAGGTACATTATCGAGGCTACCAACTTTTACTTTACAGTCTCCCATTGCTCCTATTTAACTAGAGCCCTGGAGGAGGAGGACTGAGGGGCTGAAAAGCTTTCATTAGAGTCTCACTGTTCAATTACTCTGGAACTCTTGTGCACAGTTTGGGGGGGAACCTGGCTTTCTACAGCCTCCTTAAACAACACAAAAACAACAGGACGCTGTAAAAATGTTTTATCTGAAGTGTGTTTGGTTGCACAAAGGAGCCATACGGAGATGAAAGATGTAGTCTATGGAAGGTTTAACTGGAAAGTATTTCTGCTTGGCCTTTGCTGGAATAGATTTGCTCTGTACTGCTCTGTACAGAAGCTGGTGTAGCTGCAAGAAGGGATAAGTTTACTATCATCAGTCTTCACAGACAAGGTTATTAATTTTTATTTAAGAAATCTGCTTTTGAATGCTCTACATCTATGCTAGGACTTTGCAAAATCCACCTTTCTTCCTTCCTTCCTTCTTTTTTTTTTTTTTTTTAAGCATTTCTGGTTTCTTTCAATATATCTTTTGGAGCTTTCTGTTCCTATTTGGTGCTTTTAAATATTTAAGTAGCTTAGTTCTTACATAAAGTTTGACCATCGCTGCCAAGTCAGCAAGAAACTGTCTCAGTTCAGTTCAAAGTTTGTTGTTAAATCATAGCAGTGCGCAGAATGAACTTGACTGTGTTTTGGGGAATTTGCCCAAAAGCCCAGCTGAAGCACAGCATAGAAATATTTTTCAGGGCCTAATAATAAAAAGAGAAGAGGATTAAAAATATTTGTATTTTTAATCCCTATCCCATTGTGTATTCATTCACTCATCCATTCATTTGTCCATCATTTCTCCCTTTGTCCACCTTCAACCTGTCCATCAATTTGTCTTTTATTTTTCAATTCCTTCATTTAACTTCAGTCTGTTCAACTGGGCATCTGTTTATTCTCATATGATCTGTTCATCATCAGTTCATCCATTTGTGTTTTTTTCTGTTTGTTGAGATGAATGGACAGTCCATGCAACTAGCCATTTGTCCGTCGGTTTGTCTATTACTAATGCATCCGTATTTATTATATTTGTGTACCTTTTTATGGAGACTTCCGGTTGTATGATCTTAAATGCTGTGTGGCTCTGAATTAATGTGTGAGCAACTGACAACCTCAATTTCCCTATGGGATTAATAAAGTTTAACCAACCAACCCACCGTCTGTCCAATCATATTTTTATATTTACAAAGTTGTTCCTTAGTCAATCTTTCAGTTTGTTTCTGTGATTTTGTCCATCTATCTATCATCAGTTTGTTTGTCCATGCATCCATTTCTCAGTCTGTTTGTCCCTCAGTTTGTTTGTTCATTTACCTCCCGTCTGTCCATCCATCTGAACTGAGAACTCTGGGAAATTGAGTCTGGAAAAGTATAAAAATTTCAACATGAATCATTCATTAGGATTAAGCACCGGCAAACTATGACTTTCAGACAACAAATGAAATATTATCAATGCAGTCTTTGTTTTTACGATGCCAAACTGCTAAAACTATTGTGCAGCTTTTGCTGGTTGAAAAAGCAAAAGCCTGCTGGCCATTTAAAGTTGTGAATAATTAAAGCTTTACAAGAGCCCCGAAAACGCATTAAGCTGCACAATTAAGGAAGCCAGCATGGAATTAATTGCGGTGTTTGCAGGAAGCTGCATTTCTGCTGCTGGTGTTGTCTCGTCCCTAAGTGCTCAGATACCTTTTGTTTTTAGGCAGTTGCTCATCAGTTTTTGATTTTTATTAGGCAATTATCTTCATACTTTAGAATTATCTTGCTTTGTGTTTAGTTTCTAAACTGGCAAAAGTTTATTATTATTTTTTTTATAAGTTTGAATATTAAAGGTTCGCCAACAGTTCTACAGTCTCTTTGGAGATTTGACGTTAATTAGATTTAAAAAGTCTGTCGACATTACACGCAAGCATCCGTTGCAAACAGTAAAATTCTATACAACCAACGTGTAAATAATTAAGATGTTTTTGCGTTCCTTTTTTGTTTTTCTTTCCAGTCCAGAGCAGGCGAGACTCTGTGAATTGGAGGACCAATCAAAGGCGTCCAAGAAAGGCATGTGGAGCGAGGGGGGCGGCACACACACTATCCGTGACCTCAAGTACACCATCGAAAATCCCCGCAACTTTGTGGACTCCTTGCACCAGAAGCCCATCAATGGTAAGGACTTCTGACAAAGGCTTGAATCGTTCTTGTAAAAAACAAACAAGGCAAAGGAAGTTGGTGCATTAGCACACATTAAATATATTTTTTTGCCTGTAAAGATTATCAGGATTGCATCTTTCTTGTAAGACATTTGGCCCTGCTACACTTCACAAGGCCATCCTTTAATTCTCATCTCCAGCCAGCTCGAGGTGCAGCGCTCCACTCGATTTATTTCCAGACGATTGCTGGGAACAGTAGCTCAGCTCATTTCACAACTCTTTAATTGAATGGAGAAAACGAGCAGCTGATGGCTTTTCTTCTGCTTTCGTCTCTTGTTGCCGTTCGTTCTTGCGAAATTCAGGGTCATTTTTAGATCAGATGAAATTATCCGACGTGGGCGCTGAAAGTATCCAAACGGATGCTGGGGTGGAAAGCTGAAATACCCGTGGAAAAAGTACATCTCAAAGTCTTGCTCTGTGTAAAGAATACTAATTGAAATAGTTGGCTCAACATTCCCAGAGTTGGCTAAAGATGTTTTGAAATCCATGCAAACATTTCTAAACTCATTAATAATTATGAGCGCCTTTTTTTGCTGACGTATTCATATCCTTTGAGGTCTTTCATAGCACAGATTTCAGTTTATTCTGTTTGGATGGTATTTAATTTGATTGGCCAACATAATAACTAATATGCATTTGCGTCCTGTCCAGCTGAGTCAGTTGTTTGTAGAACCACATTTATCTGCAGCTACAGCTGTGTGTTTCTACTGGTCTTGCTTAAAAAGAAACTGAAATTGCTTTCAATTTTTACAAAATGTTTCAAACTTTAATAACATTATTTGGGAATGTTAGTTTTTCTTTTTTTAAACCTTGTTTCTTCATTAGATTCAGGTCCTGACATTGACTATGCTATTCGCTCAGATTTACCTTAACCACTTCATCATAGCTATGCGTTTAGTGTCATTGTCTTTCAGGTTTTGATTTAGAAATTCCATTTGCTTGGCTGCATTCATCTTGCCATCAACTACGAAAAGGAATCCTAACATCACAATGCTGCCACCACCAAATATAAAAATGGGAGTGGTGTGTTTAGGGTCATGTGAAACATCACTTTTATTTTGTGTGTCGATCAGATGGGAACTTCAGGCTCATCTAACCGGAGCACCTTCCAGTCATATTTGATAAAAAAATGTTTTTGTTTAGCAGTAACTGTATACTGTCTGACAAGATGATAATGATCTATTTCTGAAATATAATGTCCATTAAAAAGCTGAACTTACCAGGATATTTTTTTCTTCCCTTGTTCACCTGTTTCTTCCCCTCAGCCATCATTGAGCACGTGCGAGACGGCAGCGTTGTTCGTGCCTTGCTGCTCCCAGACTATTATCTGGTCACCGTTATGCTGTCTGGTGTGAAGGTAAGTAGCATTGGTTGTACTTTAGGATTTTTCAATACTACTTTCCTTATTTTAGTTTTTTAAATTACTGAATAATTACCAGACTAATCATGAATACATGAGGAGTAACGACACTTTTTCTTCCCTCTTCCTCATCTGCTTTGCTTTGACTGATCCACTACTGTCATATCTGAGCAATTCAATTCCCCATCCATCTCTTTCACCCAGTCTAGCCTTGCCAGTAGACCACTCAGGATAACTAATCTTTCTCATCTCGTACTTGAGGATATTAAACCCATTTTGTCTCAATGCATAAAGGCTTGTCATTTTTATGCTTGTTTTATGCTGCTTTCAACAAAAGATTTACTATTACAGCTACATCTGTCAGGATATTGGACAAGCACAACAATATGTTTATGCTCACTGTATGTACAAAATGCTCCTTTACCAGTAAATGGTAATTGTATGTAAAGGATGCAATTTTAAGTACTTGACTGTTGTTTCTGGTGCGACTGCAGTGTCCCACGTTCAAAAGGGAAGCAGATGGAACAGAAACACCGGAGCCATTCGCAGCAGAGGCCAAATTCTTCACAGAGTCCCGGCTTCTGCAGCGAGATGTTCAGATCATTCTGGAGAGCTGTCACAACCAGATCATACTGGGAACCATCCTGCACCCGGTAACATGCTCAAATCAGGCCTTGGTGTTGACACTGGCAGAAAACTAGGCCTTCTGTCTTACTGTGTGTTTATCTGTGGATCTTTCTCTGTCTCAGAATGGCAACATCACAGAGCTCCTGCTGAAGGAGGGCTTTGCTCGATGCGTGGATTGGTCCATGGCGGTTTACACCCAGGGAGCTGAGAAACTCAGAGCTGCTGAACGGTGGGACGTTTAAGACTTCATTTTTAGTTTCATTGCGATTCTGATATTGATAAAAAAAAACCTTGTATAACATTTTCCTCCTCTATTTGAAATACACTCACACCTAAGGAGAATTGCGAGCCATTAGTGCTACTAGCTGCGCCACTGTGCAGCCCTGGGAAAAAAACTATTAATTTAAAATAAAAAAAGTTAACTGTTGCAGTTATACGCAGCTTCAGTTATGCTAGGATTATGTTAGTTTTATTATTGAAATTAGTTCTCCTGACAGATTGCTCTCCAGTAAACCTTTAGTGTTTTTTACTATCTGACTAAAATTTATTTATTTATTTTTTATGCTAGGTCTGCTAAAGAGCGCAAAGTTCGCATCTGGAAAGATTATGTGGCACCTACAGCCAACTTGGACCAGAAGGACAGACAGTTTGTTGCCAAGGTAAGATCCTAAAGTGCCACAACCTTATTAGTGTTTTCTGGCACTTTATAGATTTTAATCTTTAGCATTATCCCATTTTGTATTAACTTGTTACCAATAAAACTCCCTACAGATACTTCGCAATAAATAGGTTCCAGTTAATTAACTTATATAGCTCTGGGTTACAACAAATGTTGCTTTTTGTCACAATGAAAAAAAATCTAATAATTTTGAACATTGGTAATTAAATTCAAGAAATTAACTTCACTATTCCTTTCCACTCTTTGATATTAGGAAATCATAGTGGTGATGCTTCTGACATTTTGTGACATTTTGCGTGTAGAGCAATATCCTCTGTGTCATGTGTTGACATTCACTGCCGTGAGAAAACATCACACCTGGAATAAAACCAGCAACAAAATCCTTTGTGATATCAGCATTGCACATAGTGATATTAGTGATGTTTTTTTTTTTTGGCAGTGTCTTTTACAGCACTACTAGCGGATTAAAAAAATTAATTACTGAAAAAATAAACTTTTCAGCGATTTTAATTGGAAGCATATGGAGAATGGTAAGATGTTAAGTAAATATATTCAGGGTAGGAACATTGTGAGATGAAACAATAGCACTATCATCTTGCTGAATATGAAGAAAAATGCAGCAGCCTTGAAGCTATTTTGGGGGGCAAATGGTCCTTATGGCAATTACATATCTGTAACAGCATCGCAATGTGACCTCAAAAGCCAAAAATTTAGAGATATTGGCTTTGGATGTTATAGACACAGCCTTGGGCACAAAGAAATGTTCTTAATATCAAGTACAGATGGATGCAGTTCCCTCTCGTTGTCCTAACTTATAGGTTCAAACCTGGGAAGGCTGACTGCTTGATTTGTTTTGGTACTGTGGCCTAATGTGATTGTCTCCTAGAGATGACAAGTTATCTCTTCAGACTTGTCACTTTAATGTAGTTTAGCAACTGTAGCTGCAAATCATCAGCGTGAACTCAGTCCCTTCTGTAAACATTTTTATAAGTTGAAACTCAGACCTCATTTTGTTCAAAATATATAAGGAAAGTTGAAGGGGAAAAAATCTTTTTTTTCTTCCCAAAGCCTGCATTTGGTGTGTGTTCCCTCCCTCTGTACCCTAAACTTTTTAAGACGCTGAAAAATTCATAGCTGGCCTGAGGGTTACATAAAAGGTGTTGCTTAGGCAATCTGTGTGTGCAGGGTTTTAATACACACACAGAAGAAATCCACAAACATGGACAGTGTTTATTTTTTCTCTTATTTGAAATGAATAAAACATTTCTATCATTCGTGTGGGCTGCTTTATGTCTTAAAATTATCCTATAAAAGGCGTTTGATGCCAGTGTGGGATGGACTGGTCATTTTGGTCTTTTAGTCAACAAGAGGCACTGATGTTCTTTAGACGTATGGTCTTAATGGCTTTCAAAGTTTTTGTCTGTAAGCTGAAAACCCTTTAACTGTAAATGTCTATCTTTCTTTATAACTTTGCAGCTGACAGTTATCATTCAAAACATCACCACTGATAAATCAGTTGACAAACTAAGTGCACAATCGACTGGTATAAGGTTACTCAGGCATGTTATTACTGCACTATATTCACCCCAGTGGCATTTGTCGCTAGATAATCCTGCAGTGTAAGGACTCTCAGAAGGACACGTCTATCCATCAGTCCTGTCATCATTCAGTCCTCCTTTATCCACGTCCACTCAACTTTTCACTTCTTATTACCTGAGTGACGGATAGAAGAAGAAGCACAGAAGGTCTGATTCCCACGAGTCTCTCCAGCTGTTGATTTTTTTCTTTTTTATGTTTTTTCTTTTGACTTTGTCATCTGTCTTGTCTTTTCTGGGTTGAGGATACAGATGTAGGCTGTTGTCTTGTTCTCCCCAGGTAATTACTGACCTGCACAACGATGTGTGGATTTGCTTGTTTTTCCTCACTTTTTCCTAATTTTAAAACAATTTGTCAATTGTATAAAAAAATCTGGGTGGAGGCAAAATAATGCATTTCCAATGCAAAAATTAGCCACATCACCAAGATTTAAAAAATATGTTTCTGTAAGTTTTAACTTATTAGGAACTTTTGGATCACCAACCTCATAGTGATAGAAGGATAACGGGGAAGACTGAGACAGATTTGTGATTTGTATGATTTAGTAACCTGATGTTGATTCTTAACCCAGTCCTGACATTTTTTTTTTTGCTTTTATCATCAGTAGAAGTATTTTCCTGCTGCGAGCAGTTCAGCCTTATGTCATATATGACTCTGATTCACGAACCATGATGGCTTTATTGTAAAAATGTTTGGAGGTGGGGCGTGCCGTGGTGGCGTAGCGGTTGGCGCGACCCACATTTGGAGGCCTTGAGTCCTCGACGCGGCCGTCGCGGGTTCGACTCCCGGACCCGACGACATTTGCC